>CAIGRT010005977.1:0-13656 GCA_903798405.1 Fraxinus platypoda
ACATCTCATCTCTGCTACAGAGCCTGTGCCTGAAACGAACCTGAGATTTGTGTTTGAAAATGCAAGGCATATGTTGTAATTTGGGGCTGATTAAGGAAAAGTTTTATTTGATGTAATTGAACTCTTTCCTTTGCGAGATAATATACAGAAATTAGATTTTTGACCCTACACTAAATTTTATTTTAGTGGATTTTGCGGTCGTGTTGGTTTCTTTCTTTCTTTTTTTTTTTTTNCATGATTTTGCCATTTTCTTTCGAAATATTGATATTTACTTGTGTTAATATGGTTTTTTTCTTTCTTTTTTTTTTTTTCCCTGCAGTGTGTTATATTCTTTTCGGGTCTTCTTTATCTTCGTCGCACAATTTAGCCCTGCACCAAAAAAAATTTCGGTGCATGTTCAGCCAAGCTTAAAAAGTTAGATTAAACTACTTGTACACATAAAGCGTACACTTTGATTGACATCCTCTATGTGTAAAAAATTTGACAGTTGATTGAAAAATGTGTTGTTGAGATTAATGTACCAAAATCTACTAATTCACATAGAAGTAAACCAATGTGTCAACTTTTATATACATTTAGCATGGTCCTAAAAAGTTTGATTATAACTAAATAACTTTCATATTTCTAAGAAACTTAGTCATGATTCTTCATATTTCCACAGTTCTTTGTTTCAAAGAAGATTAGTTAAAGTCATGATTTTAAAGTTTGTTTATCCTCCCTAACATCTTGAACTTCTATATAAGATGATTCAACAATTTTTACTTAGAATAATTAGCACATAACGTCTTTACCTTTCACTGTTATGGTGAAAAGCGTCATTACTTTTCATTTTATTTTTTTTTTGACATTTTCATCCTTATTTTCACATTTCATTGAGCAAAAAGTGATTTTCATCCATTTCCTTAATTAAAAGTTGTGAAATGTCAAATATATCCCTATGTTTAGATAAAACAAAAACAAAAACAAAAACAAAAATAAAAGAACTAATTGCAACTATAGTTCCAAATTTTTTTAAAAAGTGTAAACGAGTCTCAAATAAATTATTAAAAGTTTAATTAGCACATACTGTCCCTACTTTTAGCATTTTCACCCTTAAGTACTCATTTGATTGTGTAAACCATCATTTCTATCCATTTTAATCCAATTTCTCAATAAAAAACTGTAAAATGACGAATATATTATTTTATTTAAGTAAAAAAAAAATAAAGAACTAATTGCAACCACAGTCTCAATTTTTTTAAAAAAAGTGCAAACGAGTCCCAAATAAATTATTAAAAAATCAGAAATAAAAAAATATTTTTCTTTATTTTTTTATTTTAAATAGTAGGGTATATTCGTCATTTCACGACTTTTTATTAAGAAATTTGATAAAAATGGGTAAAAATGATGATTTGTGCAATCAAAGGTATAATTAAATGTGAAATGCTAAAAAATGAAAGGTAGTGACGTTTTCACAATAATAATGAAAGGTATGGACATTATGTGCTAATTGCTCTTTTAATAATTTATTTGGAACTCATTTGCATTTTTTAAATTTGGGACTATGGTTGTATTTGTTTTATTTAAATAGAAGGATATATTCGTTATTTCACATATTTTAATTGAAAAAATGGATGAAAATGACATTTCAAACAATGTGGGACTATGGAAATAAGTTTGAAAATGCCAAAAATGAAAGGTAATGACGTTTTCTACACCAATAATGAAAGATAAGGACGTTATGTACTAATTACCCTTTTTACTTATTTCAAGTTCCTTGCTGTATTGTGGAACCAATATAACAACGGCGACTAAAAAGGGTGATGGCATTGTTCACTTCATTCACCAGAGTACAAAGAATTTTGATTCTTTAGCGGACTGGAATAGGCTCCCGTTAGAAGCCAAGTTTACTTGCATAATTTTCCTTGTTGACGTTAAATTGTAGCCGGTTTTGATTAAGTTAGTCTGATGCTGTGCCTGCAATATAGCCTGAGAGTTCCTCATGGGACTGCACTGAACCAGACACTAAAACACATATTTTACACTACTGTCAATAAAATTTTAATTTTTTCTTCGTTAATACTGCTCATTACTGTTCTATCTGCCTACCGAGCATGCTACCAGTTATTCCACTAATTAATTCTTTTTGAAGAAAATTATAATAAGAGTCGCAAGAAAGAGCGTTTCCAACCATGTTTGGCAGCAAGTTGCACAATCAGGCTGAGAAAAAATCTGAACGAGGTAGGTTTTTGTGTTAAGAGTTGGTAAGCATGAGAAGCGAGGGCTTCAATTTGTCTTCAAGAGCATACAAAGACAAATTGTAAATTTATTTGATCGAGTGTGCTTTTGAGTTTTGTCCATTGAATTATCATATTTAATAGAGTTGGAGCATTTTGGCTTTGCATCTTTTGAAAAGAATGCACGTTTTCTCTTAAGAGTATCATGCTTAATACAACTAAAAAAGATTATAACAAAGTTAATTTCACGTGCGCTTTTAAGCTTTAAGTTAATTATGCTCTTGGTTAGCATGAGAATTGGGAAAATTTTACTTTACAATCAAATAATAATTTACCTCATGCCTCGGGAAAAAAATCACAAGATTAAAATATAAATTTTTTAAAAGGACGAATGTGCTCAATGTATTGAAATTTGAGGGCCTAAATATAAATAGAAAATGAATTCACGAGGCAATGTCCGACTAACAACCAAAACTTCAAACAATAAAGACATGTTTCTGTATGAATAATGCTATTTAGAATCAGTTATGCTAAAACAGCAATTTAGAGCCCGTTTGGTACACATTAAAATGAGAGAATGCATTTTTTTGAAGTGATGTGATGGGAAATATGTGGTTGAAAAAGAAGGAAAAGTTATTGATGTGATGGAAAATATTATTTTATTGAAGAATGTGTAGTTGAAAATGAAATTTTTTTGAAGTGATGTGATGGGAAATGTGTGGTTGAAAAAGAAGGAAAAGTTATTGATGTGATGGAAAATATTATTTTATTGAAGAATGTGTGGTTGAAAATGAGTAGAAGAATGAGAATGAAAAAAATAATATGGATCAAACAGGGGCTTAGATATACCACACTAGATTAATTCAATTAATTAAATTATGTAGCACTGCATTTAGGTGAAGAGTAATGTTTAAAGTCACTGATGTTTAACATCAGTTTAGGTGACATTTACGTATTCAATTAAATATAAGAAATTTATGATCCATTTAATAGAATCTATGATATATGATATAAGAAATTTATGATCCATTTAAATTGGTGTTTAATATTATTGGTGTTAAATAATATTATTTTTAAGTGAATGTATTAATATCATGCAATTATCTCATAGTGCTCTACATCACTAACGTTAAACAACATTACTCTCCTTTTAAACACAAAACATGCGATTTTAGCTGACAACAGATAAAACTGTAGCGAATGAGACCGGACAGAAGCCCATTCAAATAATTTAAAGCATTATAACGTACACATAAAGATCTTTCTTTTATTTGTACTGATTTCCCGCCCTATCTTCCTCTCTCTACAAATATATATTGTGAGTTGAATGTTGTTTACATGTTGTAGCTAGCTAGGGTTTTTGATTTGGATCTACAGAAGAATATGAAACGGAGTCGCAAGCTCAAGAAACCAGATTCAGTTCCCAATGTCGGTAAACCTAAAAACCCTAATACTCTTTTTTAGATGCTACTAAACGCATTTTAATTAATCAGGTCATTGCATTTTTGCAGTTGATTTTGGAGGAAGTAATTGGCTTGACAACGAAAAACACCAACGGATTGGCTTCGAGCATTTCCACTTCGAAATGTGCGTACATTGCGGGCTGCGTTGTTGTGTTGTACGACGTAGATTCTGGTACTCAATCGCATCTCATGGTGTCTAATCGGATGCCGAAACCCTTGACCTGTGTTTCGTTGTCGCGTGATGCAAGAGTTGTTGCAGCCGGAGAGGTATAATCAGTTTATTCTTGTTTATTTGCAAGGACTTGTTCTGAAATCTATTTCAGATTCGCAGTTTGTTTACTGTTCTTTTAATATCTAGGTTTGATTTTGATGAATAATTTAACCTTCAAGAATTAGGAAGGAGACTAGACTATAGCATAAATTATTTAAAAGAAATTTAGAATAAAGAAATTAAGAATGCGTTTGTTTTGCCGTTTTGAGGCTATTTTCAGTTTTCTAAAACACTCGAAACGTGTTATGTTATTTTCTAAAATGAGTTTTGAAAAAAAATTTAGCATAAAACTTAAAATGACTTTCTGACAGTTTTGAGTGTTTTCAATGAAAACACACGAGAAACTCAAAACAAGGAAAATGAATTTAAACATTTTTTCAAATTAAAATAATTAATAAAATCACACAAAACCTACCCAAATACAAATACCCATAAAACTATATAATCACATATAAGCATAAAATTGATATGTTTTACTAAATAATCAAATTAATTGAAAAAAAATGCCATAAAACTATTTCTAAATTTTTAAAACCAAACGAGTTTTTTGCAATTTTAAAATAATCCCTCAAAACAGAAAACAAAAAATGAATTCAAAACTGAAAATAGAAAGCAGAAACTCAAACCAAACGTTCTGTCAAGAAACTATTAAAAATAATCATCTGACTTTATTTTTGTTCTTGTTGATTCCAACATCACACTGTTTATTAGACAATTTCTATTTTTAAGGAAAAATCTATATAGGTTCTGGATTTGTAGCTATATAAAGACATAAAGTAGTACAGACCGGTATAGTTCTCACCTAAAATCAGGTTAAGAGCTGCCAATCAATATCTAAAAATTGAATTTAGTTTGATATTGCGCTGATTATTATTTTTTATTATTGTTCTTCACTTTTTACTTAACTACTTGATATTGAATTGTTTATTTCTTCTCTTTCTTGTTCTTGGCTGATTTCAGACGCACAAAATTAAGATGCTATAGTCATTCCTTCATTTATGTGTAATCACCACATCAATTTTGACGTAAATGGCGAAGTTTTAAGAAGAAATTATAATTTTTCCTCTTCAAATTTTATATATTTTTTCCCTTATGCGGCATTTCAGTCAGGCCCCCGACCTGCAGTATTGGTGTGGGATGGTATAACCTCCAGTTTAATACGTGAGCTGAAAGGCCATCAATATGGTGTAGCATGCATGGCTCTTTCACCTGACGGTTAGTTTGAGCATGTCAGTTAGATCTTTTACCTTCAATTGCTTCCTCCTTGACAAATCCCTTCTGTCAATTTCAATGTGATATTTCGATCCTTCTAGGCAAATGCCTGGCCTCCATTGGATTTCCTCGTGATGGATATATCTGCCTCTGGGATTGGAGAAGTAAGATATTAATCACAAAAATCAAAGCCTCTTCACAATATCCTTCTTTTGCATCTGTTAGCTTTTCCCTAGATGCAAAATTCATAGTAACTGCTGGGAAGAAGCATCTGAGGTTCTGGAAAGTTGGATCATCTCCAAACTCTCGTGCTAGTACTAGATCAACATCAGTGTCCATGCAAGGGAAGTCCATCAATCTTGGTCACTGTGAAGGATTGTCATTTGTAGCTGTTACAGCTCCCAGCTGGACCAAGAAAAGCTCTGTAAATCACATACATGCCACTGAATCACCTATATATGCATTAACTGATACAGGTAATCAGATTCACAATCAGTATGCTGAGATGGTGATGCATTTCTGATCTGCCTATGATAATTAATCATCCCTTCTCTTGTTCAGGAATTTTATGCGTTTTAGTCGGCTCGTCAATTATAACCTCAGTGGAGTTAGAGGTAGGTTGGGTTAATATTATGCACATGGTTCTTGATTTCGATCCATAGTATTTCTTTATTTAAATAGTCTAGTGGAACATATGAAAGTAAATAATAGTACTAATGGTGATAGTTCATTATTTAAGTGTTTGGTTGTTCTAACCATTATTTGAGTCTGAACTCAGGTTAAAAAAGGTTTTGCACTATCTACATCCAACAGTTTGGTTGCTTGTGCATGCAACAATGGAGTTGTTAAACTATTTGGTAAAATATGCTGGAAGCTTATGTTATACTGAAGCCAAAAGATGCAATAAACTAAATGTCGTGGACTGCAATACTAATAACAGCCAAGTTGGACTTCAATCTTTGCCAGAACTTCCTGATGCCATTGCTTGTCAATTTTCAACTTTGGAAAAGCTTGGCAAGTAACTGACGATTCTTGATTTAGGGATTTTGATTTTACGACGACAGTTGCTAATCAACGATTCATCTTGCAGTGGTGATTTATGATGACCACAACCTTTATATATGGGATGTTCGTGATGTGCAGAAGGTGTTTTTGAAAATTGTTATTTGTTTTCCTATCATGAGTATCTCCCTTTAATTTACATTGACATATTTGACATTCCTGAATTCAGTATTTTGGATTGGTGACAGTGATTACATTTGAAAGCAGTAACACCATGGTATCTTATCCAGGCTACCAGGTGTTTTGTGCTTGTTTCACACGGTGCATCCATATGGGACATCAAGAATGTTCCATGCGAAAATATGCACAATCCCTCTCTCTCATGTGTTGCTAAAGGTTGTTCTGGTGGATTATCTTTTGCAACATGCTCAGCTGATGGTACCATTAGAGTATGGGATCTTGCTGTGCAATCAACCTTGTCAATGGATAAATTATCTCTCTATACAGTTGACAGCTCTTTGATTAATCATCCAAGTGGAACCACATGTCTAGGTAATTTTCAAGTCCTTGGAAATTCCAATGGAATTAGTCAAATCTCTTTGTGCCAATAAGACTCATTAAAATATGCTGGCTCCACCTTTACATCACTTTTTTGCTCTGCTTTATTACTGTCTGTCTGCCACTATCTGCAGTGAGTGCTGGGATTTTTGAACGTGATTCTGTGACATTAGGCATTTCCTCTCCAGGGCTTCGATCAATGGCAGTTAGTTCTGATGGAAAGCACCTGGCAGCTGGTGATTGCCAGGGAAATCTCCATATCTTAAATGTAAACACGTCTGATTATATATGCATACAGGTAAACTAACCACCTTAAGTTTATACTGTGCATCCTCAAATGAAGAATTTACACATGACTTCTTTTGCAGTCGTTGTCTGTCATTTCTTAATAATGACAATGCCTTCTGCATTTGTGATCTTCATTTTATCATTTTATGCCCTAGGATGCTCATGATGGTGAAATCCTTTCATTGAGCTTTAGTTTGGAGAACAAGAAAGATAATGTTTCAACAGAAGTTTCAGAAAGTCACCAGTTTCTTGCCTCGGGAGGTCGTGATGGAATGATCCATCTATACCGTGTTGACAGGTTTAACATGGGACGTTTCACATGTTCAAATTTTTGAATAAATTTTCTCAATATCATCTCACTCTTGTACATCCATTTTAGTAATTTTGATCTCATCGGAAGGATTGACTACCATTCATCTGCGGCCACTCCAGTAAACCTCACATGCAGTGGCACTAAGATTATCAGTTCTGGTAGTGATAGGTGAGTTCTTCTAGAGCATATAGTTTCTAAAAAACTTGGAGAATGTGAAGATATTGCACTGAGTTGTTTATATTAACAGACTTGAGAAACTTGTTGTCTTTTGCCTGATGGTCAAAATATTTCCATTCACACACGTCTAGGTGATCATGATTTAGGAATCGAAAGATGTTTTTCTATGGTGATTGGTTTTGTCAATGTATGAAATGTCCTCTGTGTAATGACCTATGCCTCCACTTGTAGCCTGTAGGGGATGCCAGATATAGTGGTTGAACTTCAGGTGCAATCTTTCTGCTTCTGAGACATGACCAGTATGTATTTATATTTCATCCTGTAGGTCTCTGGTGGTACATCATGTAGTTGCAAGTGAAAAGGATTGTAAGATTTCATGCTGCTGCAAGATTGCAACTGGTGGGACCGTTCAAGATGTGGTGATTAATAACTCTATGGAGGTAGCTATTACCGTGGGTCAGGTAAGGTGGTGGAAGAATGTTCCTTTATCTTGTGTAATTTAAATGGAAAATCAAGCTTCCATATTTGACTTCTTTTGGGCAGTAACTTAATATTTATATATTGCCACAATATTAATTTCTTGTTATTTGATTTTGTGGAAATTCTGTTTTTGTGGTGACTAACATACAGTTCACGCATGACATTCTCATAGGATAAGAAGATAAATACGTTCAGCATTAACTCTGGAAAACTTGTTAACTCTATTGACCTGGATGGAGACACTGGGGACCCTGTAAAGGTATGACGCAGTTTGGAAATTCAAAATTGATTTCCTACTGGTGTTATCATGCACCAGTAGAAACACATTGTTTCTCCTAAACGACCTTGTGCTGCGAGTAAATTCCTTCTGCAGGTAACTATTGATGGAAGCTGCAGTTATCTTGTTTGCTCCTACTCTAATGGATGTATCTGCATGTTTGACTACATTACTGGGGAGCTAGTTGCACGAGCTGCAGGGCACAGTGATGTTATAACTGGGATTGCCTTTTTACCTGACTGCAAGCATCTTATTTCAGTGAGTAATTTTAAATTTGATTTTTTGTTACCAATAATTGTTTTATCTTTCTAAATTATCATTTAAAAGGCTGCCTATTTGAGCTTGTCATATTGAAAATCATAGTTTTGATAATTTCTGTAGTATACAACCCAATTTATTTAGATAATATCTGAAACAAGTGTCACGTGCCATTTCTTAATTTCCCCCCATATTTGGTGTGTTTCTTCAATTTTTTGTTAAGTTGCCGATTTCTTTTGTATTCAGGTTGGTGCCGATAGTTGTATCTTTGTTTGGAAAGTGCCCGCTCCTTTCACTTCACAGATGCTACGGAGAACCAAGGGAATTTCTTTTCCAATTTCCCCCAGATGCATGGTTCAGCAAGTGTCTCCAAACAAAATCAGCTCTTATCAATTCGATAACCACCAACGCAAATGCTCTCTCAAGGTTGTAGCCAGGGAAAAACTGAACCAAAATCAAGGAGGACTGCTTTTTCAACACGGCAGCTATCCCAAGACCTCAGCATTTAGGTTCAGCATATCTCGACTTCCAAAATGGGCACGGGCTAAAGTTTCTGTTCCCAATCCCATCCCCACAGACCCAAATTCCAGTTCATCCAAGGTAGGTCACATAACAATTGGTTAAGATGTCACTCCAGAAACTATGTTAATATATGTTCTTGGACACCTTGTTCCTTCCAAACATGTATATGTGTGCATGGGTTTTTCGAAGGAGATAGTCTGCTAGATAGTTTCTTTCAGCACCTGTCTATATTTCTTGAATACACGGTTTAACCCTTCTGCTTTTAGTGAAATTTCGCTAATGAAAAAATCTGGTCCCAATTAAAGCCGGAAATGATGACTTGCGTTTAGTTTTTTGAACACTTAACTCATTCCCCCCTTGCCTGGGAATTTTGGCTGCTCTTTGAAATCACACCAGCTTCAATATGTCAATAATGGACATCCAAAATACAAGGATAAATCAACCATTTTGACTCTTATTCCCCATGTTTTAGAAAATATGAAATGACCATTTTGTTCAAGTTATATATAATGTTTCGTGCTTTCCTTAACTTCTGTTCTCAGGTTAGACCAGATAAGTCTTCTCCCTTGGTTACCCATGGTTTGCACGAAGACTCTGCATGTGCCATAACGCAAAGTCCTCCAAGACATGGTTTAGAGGGCAGCAATAAATTCTCTGGGACCTTGTCCAGCATTTTATCAGATACAGATTGCAGCCAAGGATCTCCAAGTCCCCAAGAAACTTGTAGGTGAGCAACTTATTTTCAATGTTGCAAAGAGGCCGTTCTTGGCATCTTGCTAATTACTGGGTCTCATACATTGACAATTGATATTTGTGCATTAGCAGCTATGCATTGGATAACCGCTGGTTAAAAATTCATACAGTGTGTTTGGATCTTCTCAATTCGCCAGACATTTCAGACGTGGAGGCCTTGAATGTGCCACACTGTGCTTTGGAGAGCATGTGTGAGATCAAGCCGTGTTCGTTTTCTGATCCTTTTTACATTCTTAAACACTATGCAGTTTGAAGGATGGAGATACTGGGAACATTATCTTTTTCTGTTATAAGTAGTTTAGATCGTCCTTTCTAGGCTTACTTTATCAACGGCAGTATTGATCAATAAGTGAACATCGAGTCTCGACTTTCTGAATTTTTTTTCTTCTTCTGTCCAAAAAACTGATTTTAATGATGAAACTGAGAAAGACTTGTCGAAGGCAGACTGTAAGGGAGTTTTTTAATTAACCGATTCCAAAAAAAGAAATTAATTATTTAAATAAAGAAACCGCTAATGATGTACTAGTTTGATTTGTGCATTATAACAACTTATTAGGTGGTTTCTTAAAAAAATAGAATGTATAAACGAATATTAAATTTACATGGAAGTTATGTATGCAGTTTACATAGTTCTGATCTGCCTTCACATGGTGTTATTTGGAGGAGAAATCCAGTCTTGTTCAATTTTTCACAATGCCATTTCTTTACCATGACTGCCTCTGCAGACAAGTGTAGTCATTTCACTTTTGTTTACATGTTGCTCTTTGGTTGCTGCACTGCTTGTGAAACACTTATCACAGTATTACATATTAATAAACCTCAGATTTTAAAGATGGATGGTGATTGCAAGTTTTTGTGATACAACCTAAACACATCTATGAATTCGGTTCAAGCTATTTAGAGTAACATTAGGATATACAAGTGTGTAATTCGAGATAGAAACACATTATCTGATCCTTGATGCTTTGAAATCTTACGGCTAACATGCAATGGCCTCCTGCAGCACAAGACCTAGCTATGGAGACATATCGTGATAACAAGCGCATCAAGCTCTCATCTATAGATACTGGTCTGGATAATTCTTCTGCACAACCCATCTTGGACTTTCGTGAAGACATTGATTTACAGGATGCCACTTTAAAGGAATGCATGCATTATTCTGGTACTTTTTGCGATAGCATGGATCAACATCAGATTAAAAATTTTAACCTATGCCATGAGCATGTTTTTCATGAGATGTCAGCAAAGCTGCAGTCAAATAAAACTGTAGTTGGGGTGAGAGAAGTTGACAAAGATGACAATAACTCCAACACAAATTCTCAGGCAAGTCAATTCAGCTGCACTTTTTAAACACGTCAACATTATTGAAGGTTTGAATTTCCAATGTAATACTATGTACTGTTTACAATTTGCAAAAAACGTCAGCTTTAGACATGACTATTACCCTAGATGTTTTGTTACTTTTTAGCCTTCGTTCATGTAACAAGGGTTTCGTCAAGAAATTATTTTCCTCTATTTTGTCTGGGCTGGTGATGGAAATAAAGTCCAGCCTTATATTTGTGTTGTTTGCAGACAGAGGGAAGGAAGTCATCCGCAAGGAAAAGCTACTCGGCACAACTTCTCGTGCAAAAGAACCGTGTTGGAGGTTTAAAGAGATTTTCTGGCATGCAGGCTCGAGATTCTGTAGGTGCAACTCACAGAGAAAGCATAGAGATCGACCCAAATTCTATGCTGAAGGACCCATCCAATCCGTTGCTCGAAATATTGCGAAGGACAGATACTTACGGACAGGTATGGTTTATCAGTTCAAAGACAAATGGAAACCTCCAATTTCTTACATTTGAAAATTGAATATAAGAAATATTCTTTTTTGGTTGGATCATCTTAATAAAGCCCCAATAAAACAGTCACACCTGTTTTTCTTAAAGCGGCCCGTTTCAGTTCAGAGATGTCATGTATAATCGTTTAATTGAGGGTGTTATTGCTTTTTTTGGTACAAAATTGCTATTCCACCACTCTAATATATTGGCTCCCTACGACAAATATTAACATTCTAACAAATCAATTATGTCCTTCATAGGATGTGGGAAATACTCCAGTGACCTCGCTGAGCCCAATATGTGCAATCCCCAGAACTGATTTTGGTGAAGTCTCGGGTAGCACGAAGGGTGCTAAAATGCCATTGAGCAAGAAATTGATAGATGGAGGAGACCACGAAGGAGGTAACATAGACGGACTCGAAAACTTCGAGACAGCCATTTCTTGCAAAGAAGCATTGCACGATCTGGATTCTGCAGCTCAGAGTGCGCTGCAGTTATTTTCCAAGTTTGCCAACCTGGATCCTGAAGATGGACGATCGAGGGGATTGGAAGTTCAGTTGTATGCTGAGGCAGCTGAAAGGCTCCCATCAATAGCAAAGAAAGTTCACGCTATAGCCAAGTTAGTTCAATCTGCCAAAATCCTTTCCAACGAGAATAAACGGATAGATGGTTCAGCTTGTGAACCTTCATCCTGAGGAAGTGAGGAGCATGATTTATATGAATTGTTGGACAAGACCGAACAATACACTAAATAAGATTTAAATTTCATTTTCTTCTTTTATACAGTTGAGTATTGTTCAGTGCATCTTATCGAATATGCTAAAAGGTTCTTGATATACTGATGAAACGAGTCTAGAGCACGGACTAGTATTATTAAGCACAAAGATTGCTGTAGAATAATAGAGTAATTCTTTGACGATCTGTTGTGAGAAAATTACTAGAAAATAAGGGAATGGTGCTAAATGTTTCCGTCTTCTATGAGATGACTTAAATCAAACTGGTTCCCGGGAAAATTTTTGTTCTCAAGTAGGATGGTTAAAAAATTTAAAAGAACGATGGAAAGGAAAGGAGATGTGAGCGTAAATTAGGAAGACAGTTTGATTTCATTAAAGTGGACAAAAGGTAATGAATCTTTGAAGATAAATAAAATAATGTGAGTTCTCGTATTTTTACGAAGAATTCAAGGTTATGAACCCATAAATACTTTTAAGGAACGTCCCTTTTATTTACTATTACTTTGATGACTTGTCTCACAATAGAACAATTCTATTAGGCTAAAGAGATTTCAGATCCAGTAAATAACTCCACAAGTGCTTTCTAAAGTTAGGAAGAAGAAAACGGAATTTGAACACTTTCATACTGGTTCTTGTGTACATTTAAGGAAATGACAACATGTTTTGATACTTAACAACTAATGTGGAGACACATTGTATTCTTATTTCTTTGGATTATTCCCCAAGTACAGGGGCTCATTTTACAAGCCTCCTCACTGTGCAGCCGACCCCACCAATGTTTAAAAAAAAAAAAGAGGTTCTCCCCCCGATGTGTGTGGCCTGGCAGGGGCCTGTGAATCAGGCCCCTGTACTTCAAGCATTGCCTATTTCTTTCATGACTCATTTAGGAATAACCAATTCAAGAAGAGATTATAGTATCGTTATATCACAAAGTTACAAATGTGTAGTTGAGGCACATATTGTGTTTTTCGTATTTGCATATACTAGTTTGTTTGAGCTCAATTTTGTCAAAAAAAATGTATTTTTGAATAATGTATTGATGAGAAATATGTAATTAAAAAATAAGAATTTTTTTTTGGATTTATTTATAATATTATTTTATTGAAAAATGTGTAGTTGAAATATGATCAAAATACTATTCAAGAATGTATTTTTGTCAAAAAAAAAATGGGGCTCAAACAAGAGCTAATGTGCTGGTGCTATTAGTAATCTTTTTGAGGGAGGAATTTCAAGTTTTTTTATTTTCTTTATTAGTATTAGCATTTTTTTGGGGGAACAATACAAAACTCCTATTTTTAAAGATCACATTTCA
>CAIGRT010005995.1:0-10655 GCA_903798405.1 Fraxinus platypoda
ACAGTGCCCGCGTGGGTGACCGCGGGGATGACCGCGCACACACACACATGGGGGGTCGGTATTATTTTATTCACGTGGGACCTCGCCTCGGCTGTGAGTGTGCGGTCATCCCCGCGGTCACCCACGCGGGTCGTTTAGCATTTTCCAAAATTTATATAACAAACTATTTTCCCCTAATTTCTCTCGAGCTGTGCTACACTGTCAGGGCCACATGGGCCCTAGCAGAGTAGAAAATTCATTTCTCTCAACTCATCGTCTTCATCGTGCTTTGAAGATAGAAAGATCAACCTTCCCGAATCTCTTCCCCATTCTTTTTCGTAATCACATTCTCAACCGTATTATCATTTCAACTTCTATAGAGCAATATCTATATGTTTGTCACATTTGGTCTTATTGTCATTGACACCCTAATTTCAGCAAACAATTGTACGCTTCAATGGCAGTAACTAGGAAGGTCGATCGTTTCAAAAAATTGAAGGAGAAACTTTCAAATCGAAAATCAATGAAAGGAAACGAAGTTCAAGCGAATAGAAAGCTTGATTGAGGAAGGGAATTGACGATGTCTTGCTGGAGGTTCGAATTCTCAAATAGTAATAATCTTTTATCTTGAATGTTTTGGGTTAATGTGAAAAATATTAGCGTTTCTAAGTTTACATTGGCTGCAGAATCAATTTGTTCTCTCTTTTTATTTTTATTTTTATTTATTATTTTTATTTTTGAAATCCCAATATTTCTGAATGTGTACTCTATCATGGGTTCGACTGTTGTTGGCTTTAATTTCTATATAATTTCATCTTTATGTATAATAAGTTTATCTAAACGATTGCTTAACTGGATAACATCTTGGTCTCTTGTATGATTTTTTTAGAATTTAATTTCTAAGTATTACTATTTTTATTTTATTTTTTAATTTTGTGAATGAGTGTTTAGGAAATAGTTCAATTATCCATTTCATCATATGTGATTATGTCTATTCTCATTTTCATTGCAGGAATGGCGAGATTGAAATTGAAATTGTCAAAGAAATTCTTCAACAACAAAATGGTTTAGTATTCAATTAGGAGTAGAATAAGCGCTTTTGCATGACACATTCGATGAATAACTGCTTCAGTCGGAGAAGTCAAAGTAAAGTCACAATTCCCTAAACATTTTACTTTCATCTAAACGAATAGGAGCATTGAACAATTTTGTAATGTAGTTGTAAGGACGTTCGATACTTTGGTTTAAATATTATAATTTTAAGATTGCTTTTGTTCTGTAAAATGTTCATTGCTATTAGTTTTATTTATGTTCCTTATATTGCCTTCATAAAGCCTTATAATTTCAAATCATGTCACAATTACCGTATAGTTACAATTACCAGGGACACAAGTTTTAGGTTACATTGTTTAATTGTATACCCAAAATTGAAACTACAAGATGTATTATTAATGTCAGTGAAAGACACTCAACATTATAAGTCGCAAGTACTCAGTGCATTATGACACAATTACACACTGAATTCAGATATGTTATGTAACAAACATAACAACGTAGGTCACGGTCACACAACGTAGTGATAAATGTATTTTATACACTTATTAGGACTTTTAAATATAGATATTTTGAAGTTCTTTTGATTAATTATGGCCTAATTTATTGTATATTTTGTTTATTAGGTATAATTCGTTGAATTGAAGAGGATTTGAAAGAAAGAAGAAAAAATTAACGAAAAATGACAAAAAGCAAAGTATGGAGTCTGGATTGCAATATATAAATAGTTAATTCGGACCACAAAGTGAAGATCAAAGATATTACATGTTCAATTGAATGCAAATAGAAGCTGAAGGAGCAAAATAGGTGGAATGGAAAGTGAAGGATCGAAAAATTGAAGAGAGGATGAAATGAAGGACCAAAACACAAAGTTCGAAAGATGCTATTACTGGGTGACCACCCAATTATAAAAGTCGGGCACCCACCCGACATAAAGTTTCAAAAACAACGGCTCAAATCATCGCCCATGCTAAATCTGGGACTCACAACCTGTTTCGTTTTTATTCCAAAATTCTAAATAGAAACCATTTTCTTGCACGATTTTTTACCAAATTCGACCTCTATAAATACAAAACATAAGTAGCCGATATGATACACCTCTCAAAAACCTCTCATACACCAATATTCATCAATTATTACCATCGAAATAAGACAATATTTATAGTTCTTGTGAAAGAATTGAAGAGCAATTGTAAGATTTCATACAATTGAAGATTAAATCTTCATTTCTGAGCAAATAAGAGAATGTGCAAGTGGAGACTCATTAAGAAATCGTTGAAAAGATTGAAAATTTCAATATTCATCTTCATGTTCTTAATTTATCAATAATCCAGGTCATGTTCAACAAATTTAACATGATTTCTTGTAACTTTTCAATGTTAGGCTAGATTTTTAATTGCTAGGATGTAGATGAACCCTTGTTGTGAAGTTTTTAATATAAATTAAACATTTTGTCGTCCAATATATGTGATTTAATGGATGCTTGTTATTATTTTTAATGATTTTCAATTTATTGGCTACTGATTGGAATGATTTGTGAATTTTATTGATTTCTAAAAAAACGATAAAATAGATAGCACTTATGACAACCATTCTAAAGTTCGATAGGAGATAGACATATACCACTATACTTTACGTGATTTCCATAGATGTTCTAACGTTTTTAATGCGTGCTTTCATGTTCGCGTCTTTCATAGTGATATATGAATGTCAAATGAAGGGATATATTTAACTGACATCGAGATATGTTTTTAATTAACTTAGTAACATTGATCAACAAGAATGCATATTTATTGTCATGATATTGATTTGCATTAAAGATAGATAAATAATGGGGATACGAAGTCTTAGTAATCATCTTACATAATTTTATAAAAACTTTCACAAATAGCTCAATAAATTAGTTAGTAAATTAGTTGATTAACATAAATTCATAAAACAAAATTTGTTATTCGTTTAAGGTTAAGATTACTTGATCATTGATTAAGAATATAGTTTTAGTGGGAACGATACTTTATACATCACTTTAGTAGTTGTTCTCGATATCGTACACTTGCGAAAAATCAAACAATTAAGTTTTTGGCGCTGAAGCTGATGACTATTTTATTTAATTAGTTTTAATTTATTTTACATTTAATCTGAATTTTTATTGTTTTATTAGTTTAATTTTTTATTAGAAAAAAAATTACAGTGTTCTTCTCTTTCTTTTTTAGGATCTTGTATGCAAAATTCGAGGTACGGTGATCTTGCTCAATTTGATTCGGAAATCAAGTGAACCTTTAGGTTGACAAGAAAAGAACATATACAAACATAATAAAAAAGCAAGCAGGTCTAATAATAGAAAATATACAAAATCAAATTGCCGTTGGGATGAAAGAAATTACAACACATCCGGTTGTAGCTGTGGGAGATGATAATGGAAGATTGATGGGGGAATACATGGTTCCATCAGTGGTACAAAATAGATCCAGTATAGCCTACCCATCATTTCGGCAAGCTGATTTTTATTTGTGGACAGATGAAATCAATAAGTTCCACAATGCATTGCAATTCTTTGGGAGATCCATTGAAAATCCGAATGCTCACATCTCAAGGTTTCTGGACATGCATGCAACGATCAAATATTCAAGGGTTTCCAATGATGCAATTCGGCTGAGGCTCTTTCCTTACGCTTTGAGAAATTTAGCTAGAGAATGGTTAGACAAATTCCCACCTCATAGCGTCACCACTTGGAATAGTTAGAATCATAAATTCCTGAGTAAATATTTCCCACCAAAAAAGATTACCAAGTTGAGGGACGAGAATACTACATTCTCCCAATTAAATTCAAAATATTATTCAAATGCATGGAAAAGGTACAAAGGGCTACTCCGTCAATGTCCAGAACATGGTTTGCAAAAATGGGTTTAAGTTCAGTACTTCAAAATCCGGCAAGTAGGGCTAACGTTGACTCTACTTGTAATGTGTCAATAACAAAAAGAACAGCGGACCAAGTCTATTAAATTATGGAGGGCTTAGCATTCATTAGTGCACTTTGGCCAACAAAGAGATCTGGTAGAAAGAAAGTTGTTAGAATACATGAAATTGACACGGTGACAACAATTTCAACACAGCTAGCAGCACTAGCTAAAAAGGTAGATAGTTGGGCAACCAATCAAACAATGAATGCAGTTTAAGCCGTTGGGCCAAGATGCAACCATTGTGGTAGAAATCACGAAAGTGTGGATTGCAATGTAGGTAGGCCATTTGTTAAATCAGCTGAAGAGGTAAATTACATGCAAAATTTCTCGAGGTAGTAGCATAATCCACACTCCAATACATACAATCTTGGCTGGAGAAATCATCTTAATCTTTCTTGGAACAATAATTAGTCATCTCAAGATGTACCACTAGGTTTTCAGTTGCTCAAAAAGAAGCCCTTATGGGAAGAGACATTTACTAAAACGACTAAAATATCAATTAATTTCATGCAAAGGACTGATAAGACATTGTAGATTCAGGGAGCTGTTATAAAAAAATTGGAGAATCAAATGGGACAAATGACAAAAGCACTTGTAGAAAGACTACCAGGAGCGTTGTCAAGTAACACGAAAATAAATCTCAAATAGCAGGTAATGACAGTGAGTGTTGTGGAGAATGAAATAATTGGGGACTTTCCTGTGAAAGCACTAACTCCAGTTCAGGCAATTACTCTAACTTCTAGAAATTATAGTTAAGGGACATGTGGTAGCAACTGAAAAGGCACTTTCCACAAATAAAGAGCAAGTGGATACACCTGAACTGTCAAGAAAGATGGTTCCAGATCAGAAGTTAGATGATCCATAGATTAAGGTAACCATTCTTATCAAGACTTATGTACCTCATGTCCCATTCTCTCAAAGATTGTAGAAAAGAAAACTCGGTAAGCAATTTGAGAAGTTTCTAGACATGTTGAGAAAGCTCTACATCAACATGTCATTTATTAACGCAATTAAACATATCCCAAATTATGTAAAATTCCTGAAAGACATGATATTAAAGAAAAAAAAAGCTTCTAGAATTTGAAAAAGTGGCATTTACAGAAGATAGCAATGCTAGGCTACAATATAAATTGCCTCCCAAACTCAAAGATCCAGGGAGTACCACTTTACTTATTTTACTAGGCAAAGAATATCATTTTAATGCTTTATGTAATACAATGCAAGTGTTAATTTAATGCATTTGTCTATCTACATGAAATTAGGATTTCGAGAAGTAAAGGAAACAATGGTGTTACTGCAGCTAGCCGATAGAAGCATCAAATATCCAAGAGGTGAAATTGAGGATATACTCATTAAAGATGGAAACTTAATATTCCCGGTGAACTTTCTTGTTCTTGACATAAAAGAAGATCAAAATATTCCAATACTCTTGGGCTGACCATTCCTAGCAACTAGTTGAATTTTGATTGACATAGAGAAATGTAAGTTGATTTTAAGGTGGAGGATGGAAAAGAAGTTTTTAAATTACACAATCCATCCAAGTAACCATTAGATCTCGAGGAGCGTAAGTGTATTAGTGAAGATAATCTACAAAACTCCCAGATGAGAAAACCTAAAGTTGGTGAAATTTTTGGTCGAGATGAGAATTGAGAGTTCAAGTTGTGGAGGGCAAAAAGAGGATGCAAGACTGAAAATTGCAATGAATGCAAGGGGTGAAAAATTCCTATTTGAACTACTTTGATAATCTCCACTACAAAGTCTAGTTAAATACTTTAAATTAAGCGTTTATTGGGATGCAACTCAATTTCTTACCCTTTTATTTATTATACCTTATATCATAGCATTGCATGTAGTTTATTAAGGTGCATTTGTTTTGGACATATTTTTGTTTATTTAAAAAGTCATTATGTCTGTATTAAGTCTAGTAAAATAAAATAATATATTTAAGTAAAAAATAATAGAAAAAAAGCATGTGGCACATTTTCAAAACTTTAGGGACACACAGAAATTGGTTATCATACACGTTACATTATAGCTTTCAAACTGTTTATTGACTCTTATATTTTTTTTCTTATTTCAAAGGTACAGAGATATCAAACGAGAGGAAGCTTAACAAGTTGAAGAATTGAATGGAATGGAATGATCCAAAAAGTTTACTTCCAATATCAGACAAAAATCCGGAGAATACATTCTTCCTTTCTTTCCCCACCCTTTTATGTTGCTAGATTATAGTTTAAGACATTGAGGACAATGTTTACTTTAAGTTTAGGGGTGGGAAACCATTGAGTTTTTAGTTATATTATTTATGTGTAATTGTGTGTTTATTGTTTTATTATATCTGAGAAAAATAAAATAAAATAAAATAAAAAAATTTCAATTTTTTTTAAAGTTTGTGTCTGCCTTAAAAGAAATTGAAAAAGGGCATTGTACTTGTTGCTTTTATGCTTCACACTTTTACCTTTTTTTACTCGAATCAATAAGTCCGTTAGGGTATATCGAAACTCGAAATCCTTTGGTATTAAAAAATTGGGGAGTTATCGACTAAAAACTCGTTACAGGGTTCAAGAAAAGGAAAAAAAGGTGATGTTGATCCTAAAATTAAAAGAAGTAGCAAAATAAGTAAGTAATTATTCAATTGTCCAAGTAAGATCAAATTGTGTTAGCTTAGATAACTAGTTGATTTGAATTACTTAGTACAAGCTTGACTGCCAAAGCACTCAAATTTTTGGAGAATCATAACATGAATAGATTGTTGACGTTATCGAAGAGACTCAACAAAATTGAAACTGTGTAATGAATTATTAATTGGAAGTCAACCTTAGAATAAACATCGGGAAGATAATTAAAGAAAACAAGTTCGAGGTGTGTGAATTTTATGAGTGAAGAAATGACAAATTTGACCATAGAGGGTCGATCATTGAAACAACTTGTGAATTTATGATGTTTGATTTAATTCTTCACCAACACACATCAGTTTTGCTTGGAGATGTAGATATTGATTTTTTTTTTTTGTTGTAACCTTGAAGCTGTTTATAGATTTAATACAGCGATTCGAATCCTGAGACAAAATAACGGGTTATCTAATCAAAACTCTTTGCATGTTTCTTTGTTCGTTGAGTTTGGTTATGGTTTTGTTTGGGAACAAACAAATGTTTTAAGTTTGAAATGTTTGATAAGTGTATTTTATACACTTATTCAAGCTTTTAAATATAATCATTTTGAAGTTTTTTTTATTAATTGTGGCCTAATTCATTGTATGTTTTGTTTATTAGATGAAACTCAATTAATGTAAGAAGAATTGAAAGAAATAAGCGAAAATTGGTGAAAAAGGACAAAAAACAAAGTATGGCAACTAAATTACAATATTCCAATAGTTGATGCGGATTACAAAATGAAGAATGAAGATGCTACGAGTTCAATTGAATGCAAATAGAAGTTGAAGGACAGAAATAGGTGGAATGGGAAGTGAACGATTGAAAAAATGAAGAGAGAATGAAACGAATGATCAAAACACAAAGCTTGAAAGACGCTATAACTGGGTGACCATCATGAAGTTTCAAAAACAATGGCTGTTTTCTTTTTTATTTTTCCAAAAGCACGATTTCTAACCTAATTCCACCTCTATAAATACAAAATATGGGCAGCCAATATGATACACCACTCATCCACATCTAAAAAACCTCTCATATACATATCATACTCCAATAGTCATCAATTATTATTGTCAAAATGAGGCAAAATTTATAGTTTTGTGAGAATTGAAGAGCAATTACAAGAATTCATACAATTGAAGATTAAATCTTCGTTTTTGAGCAAAGAAGAGAATGTGCAAGTAGGTATTCATCTAAAAACTATTGAAAAGATTCAAAATTTCAAGATTCATCTTCATCTTCTTAATCTATCAACATCTAGGTCGTGCTCTACAAATTTAACGGGATTTCTTGTAATTTTGCAATGTTAAGCTACATTTTCAATTACTAGGATGTAGATGAATCCTTATAATGAAGTTTTTAATATAAATTAAACTTGTTGCCGTCCAATATATGTGATTTCTTGGATGCTTGTTATTATGTTTAATGCTTTTTAAATTATTGGCTACTATTGGAATAATTTGTGAATTTTATTGATTTCGAGATAAACAATAAACTAGATAGCATTCATAACAATCATTGTAAACTCCGATATGGATAAAGATATATTGCTATGCTTAACATGATTTTTATAGATGTACTAGCGCTTTTAATGCATGTTTTCATGTTCGCATCTTTTATAGATATATAAGAAGTCACATGAGAGGATATATTTAATTGATATCGAGATATCCTTTTAATTAACATAGGAATATTGATCAACAAGAATGCATACTTATTGTCATAATATTGATTTGCATTAAAGATGGATTAATAAGGGGAATTCGAAATTTTAATAATCATCTTACATAATTTTATAAAAAGCTTCATAAATTGCTCAATAGATTAGTTAGTAAATTAGTTGATTAGCATAAATTCATAAAACAAAATTTGCTATTCGATTAAGGTTAAGATTAATTGATCCTTGATTAAGTTCATAGTTCTCATGAGAACGATATTTTATTCATCACTTTATTACTTGCTCGCGATACAATACAGTTGTGGAAAATCAAACGATCACGTAGTAAATCACAATAACAACTTTTCGTACGAAATGACAGTTTTCATAATTTAAATGTCCATGATCATATTTCACATTAATATGTGAATCAGAAAATAAATTGTCATAGTTTGTATCTAGCAGTCGCATTTACACTATTATTATTCACACTCATTTAATGCAGTAGGTCACAGCTCATAGTTTTAATACATCCCAATCCCTAAAAGAAATAGTTAGCCTCAATTTTCGTAGTGACCATTGCCAAAATATTGGAACATCCTGGATAGTCCCAATCTATATAGAAAGTCACAATTTTTGCAGTTCGATATATATATGGCCTCCATATAATAGACAAATGTGAACATAGACCCTCGCTGCAAAAATACCAAAACATTAGTAAGACACAATTATAATATCAAGTCACAAATTACATAGTCACATACATACACGGCACATATGTCACAAAATCACACGTCACAGTTCTTAGCTATAAATTATGGTCACACGTTACAAAAACCCACCATAAGTGATGTCAAATAAGAGTCAAATTTTAGAGGTCGTAAATTGAATATATTATATCCTAGAAATAAGCACTTATAATCCTCTTGATCACAAATAAGTAATGAATAAACATAGGTCACAAATTGCATATATTCTACGCAACAAGCAAAAGCAAGAAATAAGCATAACTAAATATGTTGCTAACAAAAAAATAATAATTAAACTGAAATCACAACTTGATTCTGTTTTATCACAATGTAGATGAATAAACATAGGTCACAAATGATTGATGAGTATGTTGAGGTCACAGATTGAATAAGTTTTACGAAATGAGGAGATGAAATAAATACAATTAAGTTTTTCGATCACAAATAAGCAATAAATAAATGGAGGTCTCAATTAAAGGATTCTATACCTGATAACAATCACACATGCGATTGTTAGTGGCATATCCATTCACAATGTAAAATATAAAGTAACATTACCAAAAACACAACACCTACATTTTCATCAAAATGCGATTTTCAGCAGAACGGAGATCGTCGAAGACACGTTTTCAATTACCAATCGCTACAGTAGTGAATTGAAAGTGGAGAAGTCACAAAATATATTCAGCAGTGTAGACGTCACAATCAAATGCTCACAAAGTGTAAATCCATATAGCATTTTTCAATATAAATTTAACAACAAACAGAGATTAATACTTTTCATAAGAGTCGTACCCTACGAATTCCGACTAATGAAAAGAGATTAGGACGAAAATTGTTACTATTAGTGGTGTCTGAATATTGAATTCATTATATTCCTTGTCCGGAGCTGAAATCAGCGTTTGGTAAATTCCAGATTGGAAAATACCTTCTTTTCTCTGGTAACCGAAAACAATAGTATGCAAATGAGAGATGAATTCATTTAATTTGCGGAGATATGAAGTTAATTTGTGGGCAAATTCAGAGTCCGATAGTTGAATTTTCAGTAAGAGAGATGAAGTTTTTCATTTTTCAGTGTCGATCTAATGTGAGAGATTGTGGAGTTTATTAACTAACCGAAATAAAAACCAAATGATAAGATGAGAAAAATATCCTCAACTATCTTATAACAACCCATAATTTAATTCTTAATATTTTCTAATAAAAATCCATACATATATTTTTAGGAAAGATAAATATGAATTATAACATACTTTTTGAAAGAAATTTAAAAGTTTGATATTTTTAAAATTTTATTTTTATGAGTATGGTATTAATGATTTTTTCATGTTCGACTCTTTCTCAATCTTCTTCTTTAATGATTTCTTTTTCTCTTAGTTTATATTTGGATAATTGGCGCGAAACGTCCCTACCTTTGCACATTTTTGTGCAAAACGTCCATACCTTTCGTTTTTTGGCGTAAAACGTCCCTACCTTTCACATTCTTTGCGCAAAACGTCATTTTGACCAATTTTTAACATAAAATGACTAATAGACCCTCCTATATAAATAAAACAAAAAAGAAAAGAAAAGAAAAATCAAGAAGAAATTGCAATCTTACTCCTAA
>CAIGRT010006022.1:0-21784 GCA_903798405.1 Fraxinus platypoda
CTTTATTATAATTTAATTATTTCAATAATACCTTATTTTTCGTATTTCAATATGTATTTAATTTATTTAACCATTTAGTAACCATCAATGTACATGTACATTTGACAAATTTATTTCACCCGTGTATTTTCATTAATGTATGAATTCCGTATCATTAATTCTTAATTAATTAACATTTACATTCATTTACTTAACCATTTAGTTACCATCAATGCACATGTACATTTAACATATTCATTTCATTTGTGTGTTTTTATTAATGTATGAATTCCTTATTATTAATTCTCAATTAATTAGCATTCATATTCACTTAATTAATATTCATATTCATTTATGCATCTCGGTGTTATTAATTCTAATTATAAGTTAATTAGAATTTTACATCGAAAAATTCATTTTATTATTCACATTCATGTATGCTAATTAACATCTAATTTTACTTAATTGAAAATCAAATAAGCGATTTAATATTCGTTGTCACATATATATTCTCCGGTATTAATTCTAAATTGATTAACATTCACTCGCATTCAAATAAAGTATTTCATTATAACGTGCGTTGTACGTTAAACGTTAACTAGTATCACTTGAGGAAATGTAAATAACATAAAAATTAAAAACAAGAAAAAGCATGAGAAACATCCCAACTGTTGTTGACTCCATGTTAGAATGCACATTTCATGCACTCTTAAAGTGGAAGCTAGCACATGCACAAAATTCTAGAAGAAGTTGCAACATTGGACCATATCATCATTAATTATGACTAATAATACGTCCATACTAAAATGTTATAGACAAACTTTCTTCTCAATCAACACAAATAAATCAATGAAAAACTAAGAAAAAAACCAAAAAAGTTAGTTATAATTCTTGAAAAGGTAACACTCCTCAGAAACCACCAAGACATAATAATAAAAGTCACACCCATAGTGGATGAAATCTATATACATATTGTGACTATTAAGCACCTCCCATCTCCAAATTTACACTCACTAAAACCACTAAACACTCATCAATCACGCCAATTTTCCATGTCCCCTCTACCCACACACATATTTATCTTTAACAACAAAAATTAGTAATAAAAAAGCCTTTGAGAATCACTCTTTAAAAGGTTAAACGTCTCCAAGATACAATTCGGAAAAGGAAAAGAATTGAAAATATAAAAAATGCACGAGAATCCCAATTCCACTTTAGAACGCACAATTCGTGCACTTGTAATCTGGAAGCTAGCACATATATGAATATAGAACGTGCAAGAGTCGATTATCCCTGCTACTTGTAACATTTTTCATTTATTTTTTAGACATTCTCGGAAAAGTTGTAGCATTGAGCCATATCGTCATTGAGGATACAATTGTACATGTTTAGGGCAAAAAACTATTAAACCACCCTCTCTATTCCCCATCTCTTTTATTGATGCTACAAGGTCGACGATAGAATGGTACAAAGAAGTCGGGAAGACGATCAATGACCATTAGAAATTCACAAATGAAAAATGAACAACTGTGTAGACCGATGGACTTACCGGTCTCGATCATTGCAAATGATGATGCTACCATATTTAACAGTTCTTTACTTTCTTTCTCAATTTCTTCACCAATATATCTTAAACATATATAGTTTGGTAAATATTTATAATATTATACTAAAATTGTATGCATAGGTGTCAAAAAATGGAGGGCTACGATGGGAATCAGACAATGGGAGGGCACTAACAGATCCGGTGAAAGAATGGGCTGCTCCTCCACCTAGAAGGCAAGACTGGGCTCGAATGTTAGTAATTTCTATTTACAGAATTTCACTGGAATTTTTGTTTATTTAGCATTAATTTTGGTAATATATAAGGGAATTTGATTGACTTGTGGTTTGATTTCGTGAATACATAGCCCTTGTGGCAGTTGGGGCTAGAAGGTGGGCCCGAGTTGTAAACGGAGAGGTCGACGAGCAGGGTTATATCCATTCATCCATAGTGAACTCGATAGATTTTGTTTATCTCTTGACCAACGCTCATAACATTAGTTAATTTTTTATTTTTGCAAAATTAGGTATACAACTTTTTTTCCCCCCCCCCCCCCCGGGGGGTCTAAATGCATTTATTGAGCATTTATAAGTAGGGTTTGGTTGTTTCAAAAAAAAAAGGTAGGATCTTATTTGACGCGTTCACATTAAAAGATAATAAGAAACAAATAAATTTAGCGAAAAGCTAAAATCCATTGGAAATAGATAAATAGAAATTCACTCTATCAATAGTCAGATAAGAATGGAAAAAAGTAACACCAGTATTTGTCATTTTTATTTGAGATCACGTATTTCACGCACATAATAGTAAAATAGAAACTAATGCACATGTATATAAAAGGTGCAAGGGTCGATGATTCTCACTAGCAATAAAAATTTCCATTTAATGTTTTTTAAATTATAATAAATACTGCAGCATCGGTACTCAAGATCTCAACTTATTAATCGAGTAGCAAATTGGTCTCCAATTTCTTTTTAAAAAAGAATGAAGAAGCTGGTCTTCAATCATCCTCCGAAGATGGTAAATGTCCATATCTTGTTAAATTAACACGTGATCATTACAGACACGAGTCTCACTTAGATTTTTTAGACACCAGTCCAAATTGAAGAGCAAAATCTATTTTCTAAATGTTGAATGTAACAATTTACCATCGTTGACGACTGATTTGCAATAATAGTGAGGAATTGAATCGACTCGTTCGTTTATAAAGGTTAAAGACTAATTTACTAATCACAAGATATGTTTGGGGACCAATAATGCAATTTTCTCCAAAATTATTTTATTGTAAAACATATATTGATGTTGAAAACGAAAGGGGACAAAATCGTCATTTTATCACCACCATGCTCGAACCGCCCCCATTAACTGTCAATTAGCCACGCCTGTTTGGCGCGTAATAAACTAACAAACAGACAAAAATAATCAAATGAAAAGAAAAAAAAAATCCCAAAAAAATCAATTAAAAGGCCAAAAAAAGCAAAAAAAACATCCAAAAAAATCACTTATTGAAAAGTTAAAACAATAAAAATCACACACACAGTGTGTGTTGTGTGTGTGAAAAGTTAAAACAATAAAAATCACACACACAGTGTGTGTTGTGTGTGTGAATTTATATATATGGAGTGTGTATATAGAAAAGAACTATTAAACCTCTCTCTTTCTCTCTCTAAAACCACCAGACACCATTTTTCCTCAGTCCCTCCCCCGACACACTCGATCACACACACTCCTCTCTCTTCTCTTTCCTGCTTTCTCTCTCTTTATCTATATATCGATATAAATATATAGTTTTGTGTATATTATTCACATATATATTATACTAAAGGTGTGTGAATAGGTGTCATAAAATGGAGAGGTACAGTGGGAATCAGACAATGGAGGGGGCGCCGGCGGACCCAGTGGCGGAATGGGCCGCTCCTGGAGGCGAAACCGGGCTCGAAGGTTGGTATTTTCTCTCTGCATTTAAATTTCATCTGAATTTCACTTGAATTTCAGTTCAATTAGCTTTGATTTTAGTAATGCAGAAGGGAATTTGATTGAACTGTGGTTTGATTTCGTAAAATGCAGAGCCCATGTGGCAGTTGGGGCTAGAGGGTGGGCCCGAATCGTACCCTGAGAGACCTGACGAGCTCGACTGTATCCATTACTTGAGGACTGGTTTCTGTGGATATGGCGCTCGTTGCCGATTCAATCATCCCCGAGACCGGAGTGCGGTAGAATTTGTGATTTTGCGCATAGAATTTCTATTTTTGGGTTCAATTTTGACTTTTTTTGCATGATTCTTGTGATCATGCGATTAAAGTATAGAACTGTGCTAAAGATGATATTTTTATGAATTATTTAAGTGAGGGTTTGTGTAGGTTTGATTCTAATTTGGGTAGAATTTAAATTCTATTGGAATTTAAAATTAATACGAGAAAAGTAGTCTATTAAAGTGGGAAAAAACATTTAAATTTCGGAAGATCGCTCTGATTACCGGAAAATACTTCAAAATGTTGACATGCAATAAATACTTTTCGCTGTTATATTTGAAAATATTCAAAATTATTTATTATTCTGTGATTCTTATTACAGGCAATGGGAAATTTGAGGGCTAGCGGTGGCGACTATCCAGAGCGTGTTGGGCAACCGATCTGCCGGGTATAAATTTGCAAGCAAGTTCTTTTATGTTCTGAAATATGTGTATATATCTGTCAGGCATATATAGATAGAAATAAACCATCACATAGATATGAATATATTCACATTAAATAAATAAATAATAAATAAAATTAACGAACCATATAACTATCTGAAGCTAATAATTGTTGATGTTATGGAAAATGAATTTCCATGATTTTGTTGGTTCAATGTTGGTTCTAGAAGGATTAGTTTTTGTTGGTTGATTACATTCATTACCCCCCCCCCCCCCCCCCCCCCCCCCCCCCCCCCCCCCCCCCCCCCCCCCCCCCCCCCCCCCCCCCCCCCCCCCCCCCCCCCCCCCCCCCCCCCCCCCGGGGATCTGTGACAGGTTAGTTATTTTGTCTTTACATTGGTTGTTCTATAAGGGTAACTTTCTGTTAATTGATTAACTATTCGTCTTTTTCCCACTTTGGGATCTGTGATTGGTAAAATTTGGTGAATTTATTGTTTTTGTTCACTGTATTTATGTGTTGTTAACTGGAGTTTTAAAATAATGTTTGTCAAATTATTTTTCTGAGAAAGTGCATCTTGCTAGATTTGCCTACTCAAGTATTTCTTCTGATTACTGTCTTTTATTTAAGAGATTGAGCTTCTCTTTGTTGATGTTTACACTACATCTGCTTATTGTCTATATCGTCCTTTTGCTGCTTCTGGATTTTGTTTAGAAAACATAGAGGGCTTTCTTATCTTAATTATGCCATTTTAATTGCTAAATACCTCCTCTTAATTATCCTTATTGCTGCATTTTTCATAGTCAATGTACAATGCCAAAGTTATCATTCTTTGCCACAGATAATTGGATATTGTGCTACTCTGTACTAATATTGTGCTACTCTGTTTAGTACCTTCTATCAGTTTTCAATTTTGGAGTATTTGACAACTCCTGGATCTTAAGATATGTTTAGTTGCTCTTTTTTCTATGTCATATTTCGTCTGTATGTTGTCATCCCAGATGGAAGGCACAGCTAGCTGATTATCTTCATCTTTATCTTTCCTTGGGTGACATGTATTGGATCACCATATGATTGTGTTATCTACATATACCATGAACTTATAAAATCGCACAATTCAATTTTTCAAATTCATGTTACAGTAAGACCTCTCTATAGTGATATAAAATAATCTTGGTCCCAACTTGGGCAAGTTATAAATAAGAATAAACTCCACATTGTACTAAGTTATAAAATTCTAGGTCTTATTTTAAGGAACTTGTATCCACATAGTAATAATTATCGGTATATAGCAAAAAATATATGCTAGGCTACATTAAATGTTTAAGATGAAATAAAGTATTTATCTAAAGTTCTTTAAGACAAAAAATATATGCTATGTTACATTAAAGGTTTAAATGACTTTACATATTCTACATATATACATGTACTAGTTCTTGAAATTATATCTATCTCTTTCATCAATGTCTATACCTTAGATTTGACATGCTCTTAATTAATTATTAACATAGTTCATACTTTACCTTTATAATTTTTGTAACTACACCTCTATTAAGCTATAACTTCCTCATGGTAATAAATTAATATGGTCCCAACATTATGACTATAGAGAGGTTTTACTGTATAGGACATTTTGATTGGTATTCTGTTTTTCTTTTCTTCCATTTTTTTTTTGGTTTCAATTCCTTCGTTTCATCTCGGAGAACAGAAAGTCTGTTAAATTCTTTAGGTAGGATCAGTCACCTTGTTGTTTCTATTGGAAGAGTGATTATTTTTAATGTTCATTAGGATTCATTTTGTTATTGTTAGTTTGGACCTATATTACAATGACAAAACATTCACAATTTTTTTATTACATCTTTCACACGACTGTCTTTTTCATGATTAATCTACACGATAAGGTTGTTATCTTGAATTTTATATTCATTTTAGAAGTCTGACCTCTTCAGGAGCCTACGTGGATCCACTTAACAATGTAGAGCACCATTTCCTTGACAATGTTAGAAAAATTGGTGATGCTATTCATTTTTAACAAATATTACCATGATAATCAGTCTGCTTTGACTATGAACGTTTATTAAGTAATTGGCAATAAGCCATTATATCTGCATAAATCAGTACAATGTTATTGCATTTATCCATCCTATATATAGTAAAATAAGTTATCTACCCTATTTGTTGAGTTTGAATTTGTCTTATTTTGAATTCAGTAACTTATTTATATTAGTTATGCCTTCTCATACTAATTGTACTTTTTGCATTGAATTTGTAGTACTTTATGAAAACGGGAATGTGTAAATTTGGTGCTTCCTGCAAGTATCACCATCCAAAACAGGGAATTGGATTTTCAGGCTCAGTGGCCCTGAATTTTTATGGATATCCATTGCGACCGGTCTGCGGCTTTGACAACTTCGGTTTTTTATCCTTTTTCTTTTTCACCATTACAGTTTCATTTGGATTTGAAATATACAGTTGTCTTATAGTGCACTTGTTGCAGGGTGAAAAAGAATGTTCGTATTATGTTAAAACAGGACAATGCAAGTTTGGGGCCACCTGTAAATATCATCATCCTCTGCCAGCTGGAATGCAAGTGCCTGCACCAGCAACTGGCCCGGGACCTTTGCCTGCACCAGCAGCTGTACCTGCTCCTGCACCAGCAATGTATCCTGCAATGCAATCGCTATCCATACAAACTCCCCAGCAATATGGAGTATTTTCTGGCAACTGGCCAGTAGCTAGGCCAGCTATGCTTCCAGGTTCATATGTCCCGGGAGCATATAGTCCAATGCTCCTTCCTCCAGGGGTCGTTCCTTTTCCTGGTTGGACTCCTTACCAGGTACATGTTGCTGAAGCTGTTTGTTTGATTTCGTAATCTTTTATTTTGATATGTTTGTTAGGTTGGACCTAGGCAGTAGTGGGTAGTAATTAAATGACAAAATGAATTTAAAATCTTATCAATTATCATTCCTTTGTATGTCCTATTTTGTTCTGAGTTATAAAATTACATGGTGCAGGCACCAGCTAGTCCTGCGGCTTCCCCAAGTGCTCAACCTACTGCTGGAGCAGGCCCAGTTTACGGTTTAACACAGTTATCTCCTTCAGCAGCTGCATACGCAGGACCATATCTATCCATTACCTCTTCTGCCGGTCCTTCAGGCAGCAGTCAGAAGGAGCAAGCTTTTCCAGAAAGACCTGGCCAGCCAGAATGCCAACATTATTTGAAGACAGGGGGTTGTAAATTTGGTTCTACATGTAAATATCATCATCCACCAGAGTGGAGTGCACCGAAGACAAATTTTGGGCTTAGTCCTATGGGTCTGCCCTTGCGCCCGGTAAGCTTATGGGCTTAGTCCTATGGGCTTATCTTTCTTTATTAGTTGATGATATCTGCAAAAGTAGATTGCGATTTTCTGATCTTTCTCCCTATGATGTTGCTGCATGTCTTGATAGTTTTCTGGTTTTATGCCTCCCTTTTGATGTAGAAACCTCAAAAATATCTCTTTCACTCTCTCTTGTTACTCCTTCGTTGCACTTAATTTTCTCTCTGTGACATTTCTTTTCTGTTCATAAATGCTTCTATTGTTGTATTCAATTATAGAAGTTTAACGATTCCTTTCTGCTGTGTTCTAGGATGTTCCATATGTTTGAGAACTATGCCATATCTTTATTAAGGTTTCTTCAATTATTTTTCAGGGTGCACCACTTTGCTCTCATTATGCACAAAATGGAGTGTGCAAATTCGGACCGTCATGCAAATTTGATCATCCGATGAGAACATTGAGTTACAGTCCATCTGCGTCCTCTCTTACTGATATGCCTGTCGCTCCCTATCCTGTGGGATCCACACATGCAACTTTGGCTCCATCGTCCTCGTCATCAGACTTGCGGCCCGACCTCATTTCTGGATTTGGCAGAGACACCTTCTCAACCCAAATGTCTTCTATGAACAGTTCAAGTGCTTCAGTTGGTTCAATATTCTCACAAAATGGGCACATTCCTCAATCCAGGGGTCAGCAGTCGGGACAGGGTTCTACCTTTTCAATTGCCAGCAGCAGCAGCATAGGTCATGGAGGTGAGATTCGCACATCAAGCTGAATAAAAGGATTCAGCCATTTCATTCTCTGTTAATCGACTTTCATGATCTCAAAGTTATATTTTTGGTCCAAATTCTCTATAGGATGCTCGGTCTTAGTTCAATGTAGCATACTTTAGCTGTGTCCATTGAATAAGTCATAATTACCCCTCAAAATCTGGCAACACTTCATTAGCTTTTTCACCTAGTCTTTGAATAACTCGAAATGAAACCAACTTCCCGTTTAGATAATTTTCATCATTGCCCAAATTTTTGGAGTTGTCATGTCTATTTATTGTCTTTTTCAGAACGAGAAAGACATAATTCTCACTGTTTTCTGCCCACTGTGGTTGTCTTGATAACCATCTTCTTGTTCCCTCTTTCGGAACAAGCTTCAAAATTGTCTAGGGAATGAATTTCAAGGTCTTCTTGATCCCTTATTTTGTCTGGTCCTTCGTTGCGGAAGCAATGATGAATCTGGAGACTGCAAGGAATTTGATACGTCATATGTAAGATATATACTTGTGTAGACAAAGGAATTGCTCGAATGCTTCTTTATATTATATCAACCAATACAGACGAGAAAATCTTGAATTTGGCAAGTATTGCTCTTTGTTGTGTTTGTTTTTTTTAAATGGTGATGCATCTTAAAGATCTGTTGGTTGTCATCTAAAGAATGCTCGAATGCCTTGATGACTGGGAAAATCTTGAATTTGTTTTTTGCACAGGATTGGTAAAGCTTGAAGTAGAAAATGGGTGTAGGGAGTAGTATGGTTTTCTTTTCTCCTTTTTCTTATGTTAGTTATTGTGCTAGGTTAGAGCAGTTAGTTCACTGGATCCAAATCTTTCTTATAGCTTTTGAACGTTGAGTTGAAGTACCATGCTTCAATATTAGGCAAATTAGTATTAGTTTTTCCAATTTTGGCTAGTTGAAGTACCCCTTGTTTGGTTGCTAGTATAATAAGATAATGTCATTGCAATAGGGATCGCCATTATAGTGTTCTACTCTAGCAGGATCATGAGAACAAGTACTTAAATTTTGACGTATCCAAAATGAGTCGATTCGAGCTGAGCTTTTGGCTATACTCACATGTCGTGCTGAAATTATAGACGAACCACGAAAAAGCACTAGTTTGGCACGTTAATGAGTTTTTGATGATAACATCCCAAAGAAGCTAATATAGACGAACCACGAAAAAAGCTCTAGCTTTGACAATCTTTCTGTCACGAATTACAAAATAAAAGTTTGCTAATATATAGCGTATTACACGACTGTGTCAAAGATCTAGACCAATTTATGAATAACATGACTAGTAATAGCATTTGATATTTATGCATGCAATTAGTGGCATCTCTCTTAAGGGAAAAATTAGGCACGATGCTTTAGAAACACGGTGAAAGGACACTCATTGAGCTCTATAGCTCACTCATAGAAGAGCAGAGAAAAGACACATTGGAATTCAAGCAGCAGCCAAATATCAGTAGTTTAGCTGATGAAACTTACTCAAAATACACTCATTTTTGGAGAAGCTAGATATCAACCTCTAAAAATCTTTTGAAGCCCAAGTTTAGTTACCATTCCCCAAAAGGGAAAAGATAAAGAGAGCCTGGAAGGTTTCTTGCATAATATGTCTGGGAGGTCGCAACTAACAAAGGAAAATGAAATAAACTTTTTTTCCGTTGTATTGTACTATATTGTCCAGTACTGTATATCAAACATGCTCTTGTTACATACTAACTTCAAAACCAGCATTCAAAAGGGAGAAAAGCCCAAGTCAACTGCATCATCAAAACAGGGATATAAAGATGAACAACTTGGTGCTGCTGAAGTACTACTGCAGGCTGGAGCCACCATCATCTCAAAACTTGGATTTTCACTTATAATTGGATTCAAGTCTACCATGCATCCATTTTCCACCACTATAGGGTTGTTCATAACGTGGGGGAGTTCACGAGAACTTAAGTCCCATGACTCTCGATCACCATCTGGCCAGAACCCGTCCACAAATTCATCATAGTAAGAATGATTTCCAGGATTCCATCCTACAGTTGCAACACTTGTAGAATCAAGAAAAAGTGGATTATTTTCATAAAATGTCACATGATTTTCAGAGAAACTCAAATTTGAGCAAAATTTCTGATCATTTGAAGTGTCCCCATTGATTTTATTAGTTGCAGAATATGGCTTCAGGCAGTTGTTAGGAACAATGCAATCCAAGTAGCCAGAATTTGTGTCTGTGGTAGAAAGAAACAAATTATGATCATCATTAGGTGATGAACCATAAGAAGATTGATCATGACAACATGTGTCGTCATCCGATTGGACAGTTGATTTCTGATCTTTTCTTGGCAAAATGTCAGGCTGCAGATTACAAGAGCTGGACTGTTTAGGTTCCGTGGCAGTAGAAAACTGTGATGGTGGCTGCAAAAAGGCTTGAATTTGAAGATCATAATTAGGTGTTAAAAGAGAATGAAAAGTTGTTGTTTGATCAGAGTACACGAAATTAGTTCTTGCTTGAGTGCCCTTCATGGAGAGGGCAGCCCTATCATAGGCAAGTGCAGCTTCTTGAGCAGTGTCAAAGGTTCCCAGCCAATGTCTTTCCTTGGTGGTAGGGTCTCTTATTTCGGCTGCATATCGGCCCCATGGCCGTCGTCTTACGCCAAGAAACCTCCCAGGCTCCGCCTGCTTTTTCCGGCCTCGTCTTTCGCTTGGTTGCGCTACTGATGTGTTGCGTTGTAAAAATGTGAAACCGGTATCTGTAAGGATGGGTTCGAAGAGATTTAAGGGTTTCTCGGAAGCTTTAGGGTTTGACATTGATGCAAAAATGAAGAAAATTGTTATTAGAAGAAAGTAGAAACTTGTTTTAGGACAGATGAGGAATTTAGTGGGAAATGTGAATGTTGCAGCAAATGAGGAAGTGAAAAATCTGAGTTTGAATGAAGTGTAAGTAAGCTGTGAAGGGTTCATTTAAAGACACTAGTTAAGGATCATGGACAGTGGACAGAGGACAAAAGGATCTGAAATACCATTCACTGAAAGAGAATAAATTATTTTTAATAAAAAAAGTTACTTTCACCGTCAAGTAATTTGCTTATATATGGATTTTGTTAATAAAAAGTTACTTTTTCTAAATTTGTACTTTTTAGAAGTATTTCTTTTTACCAAAATTCAAGAATTTTCATTTTTTTTTTCACTTAGATTATCTTGTTACGAGTCTAGATCTAATATTCTAAAGTTGTTATTCATTCGTTGTGCCCTCTATTAATACATTTTTACATTTCGTCACACCACCTCTTCATAGCAAATGGGAATATGTCAACACAATTTTTGATACCTCGGCACATTATACCTTGACATTTTTCCATTTCCTATGAAGAAGTGATGCATCGAGATGTCAAGAATATATGGTGGGATACTCGATGATACAACACATTTGGGACAATAGACCCGACCTCTCGTTACGGATCTATCTTTTCATTGCTTGTTCCCTATACCAACGAAAAATAAGAAAAAGAAAGAAAATTCCCCTTACGGAGTATATATCATTTTGCCATAGGCAAGGGAGCCAAGGGTGAAAATGAAAATTCCATGGGATGGTAGGTGTCAAGTTAAATTGTACGTAACTAAGATGGATGCATAATGAATTTAATAATCATTATTATATGCTAAAAACCAGTAGCCAAATCCAAGCAAAAACCTACTTGATAAGGACATAATTTCATGTCAACTCCTAGATAATTTCACATGCATGCTCAAAATTTCTGATTCTAGAGAAACCCTTCTGAGGAATGTTGGAATTAAATTAAAGCAAGAAATTTCTTAATCAAAAAGGACAATAAAATAAAATTATGTTTTTTGTCTGTATTTTTCTTGAAAATCTCAAGAATTTGAAATCTGCAATTTTCTTGTAATTATGTGTGATATGTCACATGTTTAATCCGCATTTTATGGTAAATAATTAAGAGTAATCTTATCAAAAATCTTTGTCTTGTTCATAATTTTCAAAGGGGGCAGTTCAAAATTATCTCTAATGGAAAAGAATCAATGATGAACCCAAGAATTAAGATTAATGGAAAGTGGAAACATCATCAATTTTAGGTTTTCAAGAAAGAAAAAAAAAGTTGTACTTCATAAGCGCCGCTAAGTCAAAGTTTTAGCGACATTTTGTTTTGTCATTATTATGTAGGCTTCAAGCATTAATTATATTTTTATTCTTCAATAAGTAGATGTAGTTTATCTTACTTGCCCACTTCAACTTTAATCATTTCTGTTTAAAGGAAAAAATTTGAAAAATTAAACCCATGAATATTGTCTGTAGATGCGATAAATAAAATTTGATGGACTGAATATGACTAGATATATATGAAAAAGATAGACACGTAAATCTAATACTACTGAATATATGAATATAAATCTCAGAAACGTGATAATTTCTCTTATTGGATTGTATATTGCACCAAAAGGGGTATCAAAGATTACCCCAAAATGCTTACATGACAAGAAAAAGGTAGAGAGTGTAAACACACCATCCATATGTGAAATGTGTGCTAGACATCCTTCATTTAATTTTTAATTTATCTTCATTGAAGAATGCCTTCATTTAGTGTTTTATAATTTATCTCCACCTTTTCTCTACATTCTCTTTCTTGTACACGTGACCTACAATTAGTTCACATCTTATTGAGTATTTTACTAGTAACAAAAAAAAAATTATACATTGAGTATTGTTTTAATGTTTAAGAGAAATGTATTTTCACTTTTAACACGTCACTACAAGCTGACTTTAGCTTGTTCGAGCTCTAGACAAACCAAATGATCATTTGAATTTTCCAAAAGATGATTTATTCGAGTACAATCTTATATTTAATTAACACGTATACACTATTAAAAAGAGTAGCCAAACCCTATTACTTTGATATTAACGCGTCATGAAAATTACCGTTTAACATTACTCATCAAAAAGAACCCCAAAAGGCTATTGTAAAAAGGGCAATCAAAGGCTTAAGAAACACACAGATCAAATTACTTAAATAAGTATAATTAGTGGGGCAGTAATTAATCAATTTAATTAGCAATTCCAACATGGAGCTGTTAACTTTATGCCTTTAGTTGATTAATCCTCACATGCCTATATGTCATTGGGAACAACACAATCCCATGATAATATATTTTTTTAGCATTTCAAATAATGAAGCTTAGAAAATTTCATTATATAATGACAAAAGAATTTTCAATAATATATGATGGGAAAAGGTTAAGACAAAATAGTTTTGGAAACTTTCTTACAAAAGTCAGTCAATGATCATATTAAAAGATGTGATCCCTCTTGATTTTGATAATGAAATTATTAATTTTATCATGTGGAATTTTTTGAGAGATTTTTTTTTTTTGCAAAAATGGGAAGTTGAAGAATGTGAGGTGGGGTAGGTCAGGGTACTCTTTTTAAACTCCGAAACTTAATCTCGATATATTTAATATGAAGTATTAGATAATTTTTATTTTATCTTTCTTAATATGAATCGATACAAAGAAGTTAAAAAGCGAATGATACCTAACCAGAACTCTTCCATGCGACTAATTTTGTTTTAAGATCTAATCTAAAATATCGAACATGAAACGATTAGCATATTTTTTAGTCGATTAGAATTTTGCACAATTTTCTATAACGCGCTTTTTGTCTAAATCTTTTAAGGCCGCCCGGAATTTAGGGAAAAAAGAATGACATTCTAAGGAGAATAAGGACTAAAGACTAAAGACTTTGACTGAATTGTAAGAGAATTTTTTTTCAGGTCTTTGACCAAACCAGAATCCTTATGCTCTAACAAGGGCCCTAACTTTTAGTCCAATGACTCGTAAAAGCACAGCAAAAAGTGCTTATAACTTGGAGAATATGGGAGATTTTTGTTAGAGAGAGACTCAAAAAGATCTCTGTATTTTTATATATAGGTTGATAGGTGGAGATCTCTCTCCCTCTCTCTCTATATACATGTTCTCGATTAAACTCAAAGATGTAAAGTACGTTGAACTGTGTCGAAACGTGTCTATAATTTGCAACTCAAATAGGTCTAGAATTTTACGATGAAGATTGAAGGAAAGTTGGGTTGTTGGTGAAGTAATTTTAAATTTTTTTTTTTCAAGTCGTCGAAAACTCTACACGATTTGAAATGAACAAACTTGTTAGACCGCCAAAATATGAAGTTCTTTCATGTGTTTGCTTTGACACTTTAGATGTGGACATTTTCAATCTTCACAAGCTCAACATAATAAAAGTGAGTCTAACATGGTCCGATTTACATCCTTATATTTTGTCGGTTTAATGTGTTGTTAGGACTTTGGGGGTGCTTTTAATGAAAGTGCAACACTAAAGTACAAGATTTATATGTTCGATGTGTAGGATTTATGTATTGTAGGTTGTGTACAAACATGAAAGCGACAATTTATTGACTTAATTTGCAATTGAACAACATCCTTACTCTAATTATACTGTATATGCACAATTTGAATAAAATCAAGACATCGTGACAAAGACTTTTACCAAACTCTCGTGGAAAGTATCAACTAATATATGATAAATTCATTTTTTTTTTTTTTTTTTATAACCGTGAATATCCAAGCCAGCTTACGCGCACCTCGACTAATCACACGAGGTCCTGAAGTTTACGACCGGGTACTTAGTGGTCCTGAGGGGACTCGAAACGGTGACCACTGGGAAGCAAATTCAAGACCTGACCAATTGAACAACCCCTCAAGGTCATGATAAATTCATTCTTATAACGAATATAAAACTTAAATATGACATTGTTTCCATTCCTAATATTCAGAGTGAATTGCTCAAATAGTCACTGAACTTTACGCCATGCTTCCAAGAGGTCACTGAACTTTCAAAATCACCCAAGTTATCACTGAACTTTGCAAAAGATTTTCACGAGGTCACTAAACTTTCAAAATCACCTCATTCATCACTGAACTTTGTAAAAGGTTTCCCAGGGCTCACTAATTCAGTGATCTCCTATGAAACANTGCAAAAGATTTTCACGAGGTCACTAAACTTTCAAAATCACCTCATTCATCACTGAACTTTGTAAAAGGTTTCCCAGGGCTCACTAATTCAGTGATCTCCTATGAAACATTTTGCAAAGTTTAGTGATTCCGTAGAAACCTTTTGCAAAGTTTAGTAATGAATGAAGTGATTTTTAAAGTTCAGTGATCTCGTGGAAACCTTTTACAAAGTTCAGTGATGATTTGAGTGATTTTTAAAGTTCAGTAACCCCTTGGAAGCATGGTGTAAAGTTCAGTGACTATTTGGACAATTCACTCTAATATTCATCAGTGTTGTTCATAATTGGAAATGAAAATTTGGCAAAATTATAATTCAAAATAGGGTTACTAATTCAATTTAGGTAGATTCATCCATGGTTTGATAGCCTTTACTCGAATAGTGTCACATCCATTTCTCCCCCTCATGTAATGAATTTGATTTTACTATGGATACATGCATAAAATCATATTTATTTACATTTAATTAACTTAAATTATAATTGAATAAATGTAATCAAAATTTACCATTTATCCATTAGAGGCCTAACATCAAATTTATAATCTTTATTTCTTTTAAATTTTATCGAACCACTTCATTTAAACGATTAAACGGTAGAAATAAAATAAATTTATTCATTCATTCTTATATTTCAACTAGGAGTATTCAAGATGGATAAAGCTGTTTGTACACCAGGTGTAAGTACACATTTCTCACATGAATAGTGTGTGCGAATTTTTTATTGTGTGTGAGACCCCCCTCCATGTGAGAGAGGTGTAAAAGATTGTGTGAATGATTATGTACATGTAGAATGATTATGTACATATAGCATGATTGATTCAAGATAATGGAAGAACCATATGGCCAATTTTATAGTAGGTTTTTTTTTTATATTTACCCACTTGACTGAAACCAAATATTATTATATTATATTACCAGAGAAAGAAATCTAAGGAAGATTTTGTGTACAACACCAACCAAATCCAGAGTAGACACGTTTCTAGATTCTGTGAACACGTCATCATGTAAATCACACAGACAGCCTTGTGGGCCCTCTTTCATTGACGTGTCGATTATCTAGTGCACTTTTGGATGCCACGTCAGTAGACGTGGGATAGTAGTGCATACTGTGTGCATCGATCGGTTGTACTTCGCAATGTGTCTTACCGGGATACATGGACCGCGGAGCACGGCATAATGCGTACGAGGTTAATTTTGCAATAAAAATGGGGATTCGGAAATGAGTGAAACAGTAAAACTGAATCTTTGATGTGGTGTCAAAGATATATTTCTTGACATCCTTAGCAGTTTGATCGAATAGTGATTTTTTGAAAAATGTGTAATTAAAAAGTGATTTTTTTTTAATTACGTGAAAAATATTTTATTATGTGAATGTGTGATTGAAAAAAAAAATTGTTTTATTTAAATGAGAGTCAAATAGAGACTTATTCTGAAGTTACATTGCTTCCTGTAATAGTGGAATTAAGTAGCAATAAGTGTACCTTTTTTGTTACGTTAGCTAATTATGAATGTGCTAGTTGGATAATACCCGATGGTGTCGAAAGAGTAGCGGTGTTGCTTTCGAAACCCAAGAGGAAATCGGGAAGGTCTAAAAGCACAACTACACAAGGTACAATCTGTCAGACATGGATGTTGCGGGAGTTTTAACCACAAGGAAAGATCTTGCAAGAGCTCATAACCTTTGAAGCAAAATGCAAAAAAAGAAGAAAAAGAAATAAATTGATCCCAATTGTGTTACATTGTTTTTTTTTTTTTTGAGTAAATTGCACCGAATCACATTGCTTGTTATATATTAAAAAAATAAATTGGGGATTTAGAAATACATGTCTGTGTTGTAAATAATATGTTTTTTAGTGAATGACAATTATTATTATCATTCTATTCCTAATTTTTCTCTATAAATATGGAATTCTGATTCTTAATTTAATACACAGGAGTCTATTGACTCATATAGTTTTCTCTCTAGTTTATAAGACGTTATCAGCAAGAAGTTCTAATCAATTGAGTTAACAAAATTTATTTCTCTTTCTGTTTTCAAATCTTTAGCCACAAAAATTATTCCTTCAATCAAAAAAATATAAGAAGATCTAGCTAATTGAGTTTATAAAAAAACTCTTTTAATTTGCTCAAAGAAAATGTTAGTATTATCTTAATTTTAAATTGTATAAAAGGAGATATAGCTATTCGATCTGATTATATCGATTTGAGTCATTTGACTAAACCAATTTATGATAAATAAATATTTACACGAATATAAATTTTTCGTTCAATATTTCAATATAATATTAAAAAAAATTATTGTTCTTGAAAAGAAACGATCTAAATCAATATTTCAGAAGAATATTATATTATTTTTCTTGAAAAAAAATAATCTAAACCAATATTCCAGAAGAATATTGTGCCATTGCTTGAAAAGAAATATAATATTTGTATTATTTTGTTGCTCCTAAAGAAGAATTCGCACATACAATATTTCAAATAATATGGTATTATTACTCTTGAAAAGGTATAATATTTTTTTCATATTATATTATTGAATATAATTTGTTTCTAATTGCACTTTCATGAAAAAACACAATGTACAATTTCATTAATATTCCTGAAAAATATTATGTAAATTTTGAAAAAAAAAAATATTATTCTAATATTCCAACGAAATATTACCTGTCCCAAAAAGATATGATATTAAAATTTCAATATTCTTATAAGAATATTGATTCATTATTTTTGAAGAAGCAATGATTATTTTATTGCACACATAGTGATTATATTTTTATTCTGTATGAATATATGTTTGCATTGATCAATTATGAAATCAAGTCCATTCATGATATTAGGAAAAGGCAATTGTACGTTTAATATATCTACTTTCTCAATTAAATTCGCATTAATAAATTCAAGCCAATATTTTGCGCGTGTTTCATCTTTTCTCATAGTTAACTATCTATTTTATTTTGCTCATTGTTCGACTAATTATCTCATTCCTATTCATTTTAATATGAGTATAGTTCATGAATCTAGTACTCTTATATATGTCTATTACGAAATATTATTATTCTTGAAATAGCTCGCTATTATTGATGTTTTAATTAGATTTCATTTGCTCCCAAAGAGCATAATTAAATAAAATCTAACATAAATTATGTTTTTGCTATTGAAGTGCGTGAATTATATTTCAATATTGCTCTTGAAAAAGTAATAATAAAATACAATGTGCTCTCGAAATAACACATGTCTCGAGAAATATTTCATTTTAAATTAGTGTTTATCTTTGAAGGAAAACATACAACTCATGTCATGTTGACATTAAATTTTATATGATTATATTATATTTAATCATGTTTTCGAGAATTAACTATGTCTTTCATTTGATTAAATACTTATTTAAATTTGAAACATTATTACAGAATGCATTATTTGGCATGACCAATTGGACCATCGTTGTATCAATAATGATGCAGAATAAAAAATTCAAAATGAATATTCAATTAAGAACCAGAAGATTCTTCAATCAAATGAAATCATATATGATGTTTGTTCTCTTTTACGAAAATTGATTATTATCCATCAATAGCTAAAATAGAGACCGGATTTAGTTGAGATTTTGATAAATGATTTAACACTATTACTTGTTAAATATCTCTAATTAATTTAATTTAGAACAAAGTACTTCCCATTTCTATTTGGGGAATGCTATTATGCATCATACCAACATTAAGTTCTCCTCATTATAATTGACTTATGGTCAGAGCCTAATTTTTTCATCTAATTATTTGAGATTGCAATTAAGCTACTACATTGCAATGAGATGAAAAGTAAAGAACTCTAAGAAGAAATGCATGGTTCGAACCTTATATAATATCTCAAGTCCTAATAGGTGATATTTTATAACACAATTTGTTGATTGTCAATTTCATTGGACAATTCTCTCAACATTAGATGAGGAATTAAGAAGCAAGAAATAATGTACAAGTGCATCGTTATATTATCTAGATCATCACAAAAAACAATTCGAACTGGAAGTTCAAAAAATAATTCACTTAAGTGTATTTATTGACCAAAGAGATTAACAATATCTTATATACTAACTTTAAAATGCTCCAACTCGAATGGGTGTTCTGGAAGGACAATTTGTTAAAATTATATCTGATATATCTTTGGCACGCCTGAAGCGTGAATACATTTGGTTCTAATACAAAATTCTTCAAAAGAGAAATGAAGCATATAAGAAAGATGTTTATTTAGGAGGCATATACTTTTAAAAAACATATAGACATAATAAAATTATAGAACAGAAGAGGTTCAGGATTGTAATGTTTAAATTTGAGATATCTCAATAAGTTATATCATTATAAAAAAAAAGAATTGAAAAAAAAAAAGTTGTCGACAACACTTTTGCACATAATATACTGCATCATATAGTGAGAAATCGAAATAAATGCGTCGAAATATATCGATCAAAGTGATAATTGGCCAAACAAAAGGGACGCAGTCCTAAATTGAATTTACGGGAGAAACTTGAAATTTCTGAACCTGCAGTTCGAAAATTTAAAAGTGTATATTTATGCGAAAAAGAAAATGAAAAAATGGAGTCGTAATATGAAATGTATGACTCTTTACTTAATGAATTTCGCAAAAACTTGTATAAATAGATAAATCATCATGTGGTGGATGCAATCACAAGTCTCTATCATGTTATCTTGACGATGCATGAAATTTGAAATATTTTATAGTCAACTCATCTGACATGACTATTAATCTTATCGTTGAAGGATTTAATATGCTTGAAACATAATTCAAGTGATATTATCATGAGATTGGGTAAATATGCATTGTACTCTTTTTCTCTTGACCAGTTTTATCTTATTAAATTTTCTAGCAAAGTTTTTAACAAGACAACTTTTATAATGTACTCAAAAGAATAATGTACTCTTTTTCCTTCATTATGATTTTTCTTACAAGTTTTTCCTAATAAGATTTTAACGAGGAGTCTTTTTTGTATATATGAATGTTTATAACCTAAAAGACATTTACCCTCAAAATATTACTCTAATATGTATGAGATTCTCGAGGAGATAAAAAAGAACTATTTTTTTGAATCATCATGTTACTACAATCATCGAAAGTTGATAAATATCTCATATAAAGATAGTGTTATTTGAAGATTATACCAAGACAATATGAGATATACTTCACCAGAAATTGCATTATTGAAGACATTGATGTACAAGGCGTGAATCAATTGATACAAGAATTGAAATTAGGGGAAGCAATTGTACTCTTTTTCCTTCGATCAAGTCGTCAGACTGGATTTTATTGACAATATTTTAACGAGACAGATATTTTATAATGTGTCATTCAAGTGGAGCGTTGTAAATAATATGTTTATTAGTAAATTCCAGTTATACCCCTACCACCTTAATAATTATTACCATTATATCCATAATTATTCTCTATAAATATGAGGTTCTAGTTCTCAATAAAATAAACACAAGTCTAATGACTTCTGATAAGTGTATTTTGTACACTTATCTAGTTCATTAAATCAGAGTATTTGTTAGTAATTTGGATGAGTTATAGCTTAATTTCGTGTGAATTATGTTTGTTAGGTTGAACTCAATGCAATTTGGTGGATTTGGAAGAAATGAACGAAAAACTGGTGCAATGAAGGAAATTCAAAGTTTGGGGACCAAAGTGTAAACATCCAATAGCTGAGTCCTATAAACGAAAAACGTACGAAAACGAAGGAAAACCAAAGTTTGGGGACCAAAGTGTAAAAATCCAATAGTTGATTCGGAGCACAAAAAGATGCTTGAAGATCATATAGGATCAATTGGAGGCAATTGGAGGTCAAAAGAGTGAAATATAATAGAAGTATTTTCACAAATCAATTTCCAGCCGAAAAAGTTATGCTTCAGATTTTTAGACTTATATTGAGATCCATTTTTAGGATAGCAAACGTTCGAATTGGAAAATTTGTATTTCTAGAAGACTTTTAGCCCTTTGAATGAAATTTCTAATACATTTTGAATTAGCTCAATCGAATACCTGTGGAGAACGTATGACTAAAATACTGAAAGTTGTTCATAGATGAACCAGTGCACGTGCGGGCAATTTATGGCGCGCGCACACGACACTATTTTCCCCAACCCGAGAGCCATTTGGTTCTACGGCGCACGCGCAACACTTATACCAGCGCGCGCGCATGGGCCTTTTTAGCAGACAAATCTTTAGTTTCCTTTCGCGATTCAAACTCTTTTGGAAACTAAATTGGACGCGATTTTGACTTATTTTCTGGCTCTTATAAATAGAGAATGAGAGATACACATTAAGAACTCTCTTTCCTCTTCATACACCATAGTTTCATCAAATTCATCAAGAACAAGAGGTTAATTGCTATATTTTGAGAGATGAGATCAAACCATAACAAGAAATTGAAGGTCAATTACATCAAGATTTTGAAAAATTCAACATTGGACGTGAAGATCAACATCTTTTG
>CAIGRT010006081.1:0-14375 GCA_903798405.1 Fraxinus platypoda
TTATTGATTCTACGTAATGTAATTTAATAATGAAAACTTAAATACAAATAGACTATATATAGTCTAAAATAAAGGAAACCTAGAGAACTACTCTACCCTTAATAAATAATAAAATAAAATAATCATATATTTCTTAACATTGCCAATATACACAAACTTCTATTTGAAGATCCAAGGATAGATATATGACATAGAGCATTGTCATTATTATTGAATCCTGAACCCTAAAACAGAATCACGATTATTCACCAAACACAGAAACTGGCAAGATCCTTCTAATATTTACAATAAAAAAGATGCAGGTTGGTCTAGGAGAAAAAAAAAGGATCACAAGGACGAAGAACAGAGAAGGCTCGATGTGTCATTCCGAAGCTCGCCATTGGCAGCTGTAACTTTCTGAGAGTAGCAACTATTATCATCCTTGTAAGTGTATCTCTGTTGAGTAGTTGCTGCACCAGAGAGGACATCATTATCCTGGAGAAACATCCACCCACTGCATTCTTGACGGTTAGACAAAGAGCTCGATAAATCGTCGTTCGACTTCTCCTCTTTCAAGGAATGCTCAAGATTTGTGATCATCAAATAAGTATTCTTCGCTGATCCAACCAAAGTTGAAGTGGTGATTTTCAGGGGATACTTTCTCTCCACAGTGGTGCTCGAAATCGAGTGACCTTTACTGGACTTGACTTTTATTTCTCTTTTAATCTTTACTTTATGTTTCACGACCTTGTGAGTTCCATCGTTGCTGAACTTTATCGTGTTCTCAAACTTCAACTTTTGATAAACATGGGTAGTCAAATTTCCAATACTCGAATTCACCCACCCGGAATACTCAGTCTTCCTCTTCCCTTCAATCTCGAAGGATCCATCAAGCTGGTTAAACTTCGATTCGCGCTCCAATTTAATACTTGGAATTTCGTATTCAATGGCCTTAGCCTGAACTTCTTTCACCTTATCATCCAACCATAAATGCAAATTCGCATCCACAAGCCAGTACGAGATAGCATCAGCCACTTTAAGCCCGAAACTATGCACCTTCCCATCAAGTAACATCCCCAAAAATGGAGTCAAATCAATATCGTAAGAAGGCAAATCAAACGCCCCAATTGCAACTATTGGCTTCCAAAACAGAGGATTAATCCCGCCCGTGAAAATCACCGGGAATGGGATCTCTGATCCAACAACATTATCATCAAGGGTCACCAAAACTTCCCGGTAAGCACCATGTCCTTGCTTTGTATTCAAATTGTTCATTTCTATATAAGCATCCGGGGGATTGGAGTACCAAAACTGGTCATTCCCATGAAATGAAACATAAACCTCAATCACAGCCTTGTATGTATTTGATGGAATTTGAATTCCCATGGACTTCACGTCGGAATCATTCTCGATTGTGAACCAAAACCCTTCATCTCCATTTCCAGATATCGGAATTATTAAATCCGCAGGCTTTTCATATAAATCCAATGAGTGTTTCTCACGATTTGACGAAGAAATTAATGGGGTATCTCCCCATTTTGTGACAGTTGATTTTTGTTCAAGCGGAAATGAAGACAAGAGGAAATTAACGTCGTCGGCACTATCATAGTACAAGAAGGTAAGGTTCAGCCGGAATACGCCGGAATTGACATCAGTAACGACGTTTTCGAGCATGACGGAGAGGGTGAGGTTTTCTTGACGGAGGAGCGAGGAATACCTGGTAACGTCCTTGCGAACGTTCCAGAAGACGCCATCTGCTGACGGTTGAGCAGTGGAGGTGCGGAGGAGCTCAGCGCCGTCAAGCCACACTCCGGCAATTCGATCATACTGGGAACCATCAGAGACGACGCTGAGGTGGAGCGTCACGTTGGACCAAGTGCACTTCGCCGGAGGGGAGTAATAAGCTGTGGCCGGCGGCAGGCCGATGGTAGTGTAGAAGTCGTGGGAGAAGATTGGGAGTGTGCATGATGGTGTCAGAGTATCAAATGGCAGAGGGCGTGTTATTTCAAAGTATTGTTGGTATGAATCTGATTTTTTGTCATTTTTGAGATGATAATTGTGTTTGGTAAAGTAGGTTTGGTATCGTATTGGTGGTTGTCGTGGCTCAGCTGCGGCGGAGGAAGAGGAAATTTGATAAAACAAGGTTACAAAGAAGAGAATGAGAGGCGGAGGAAACATTTTCCGGTGGTGGCCGAGTTCAGAGTAATGGGAGGAGGAATTTATTTTAAGCTGCTGAGGTTTTGAGATTTACAATGGATGAATCAAATCACTTCAATGCACGTCGACATTAATTTCAACCTCTTCTTCTTTTTTTTTTTCCAAATATAAAAATTCAATGTCAAACTATTACCATTAAATAAACGTGACCTCGGTCCCAATAAACTATTACCATTAAAGGCAAATGCCGAGTGAAGTCTTTTTCACACACACACACACAATAAAAAATAATAATATATATTTTTTATCTTTGATATTTCTCTTTCATTTTTCCTTCTACCAATCTTAGACTTATGAGTATTCTTCTATCATTTATATTTGAACTATTTTACTTTTTTCTCTCTTTTTTATTGTTTCTCTCCATTTTTTACAAAAAAAATATTAAATTGTAATAAAAAAAATCATAGAATACCTTTTTTTGTTTTTCAATCCACCTTTTTAAATGTAAAATACCAATTTGTAAATATATTTTATTTTAAGAAAAAAGAATAATATGTAATTAAATTTTAAACATATCAATAGATTATTTATATTTCAAAGGTCTGACATATTGATAAGATTGAACACTAGATATTTATTTCTTTCTTTTATCAATATCAAAAATTACTGAAATATTATATGTGTGATTTAATTTTTTTTCTTTTAAAAAATACTTTTTGTTACATAGGAGAGAGGGAAGGGGGTGCGGATCGATTTTTCACCTCCTATGTGGAAACTTCATACGTTAGATCCAACTTTTTTTTTTTTTTTAATGACAGTCTTTAAAAGTTATATGAATGATTCTAAAAAAGTTTGTGAAAGTTTTAAAATAAAAGTCTATCAAAACCTTCAATTAATTCTACACAAATCTATAAAATTCCATGAATTTCATAAAAGTCTATCACTTAAAAAAAATAATAATAATAATAATTCTATAAAAGTCTGAAAATGTATCCTCCTTTATTTTTATTTAGTTATTGCCTCTTTCATTTGTTATATATCTCAAACGTTAAAAGTGTATTAACTTATTTAAATATGCGTATCAATGTCTCCACATGATGAAAATTTTCAATATATAGGGGTGACAAATGGGCCAAACGGTTTGTTGGCTCGGCTTATGAGCAAGGATGAGCCCGAGTACGAGTCAAGAGGCACGGCTCATCGGTGAGCGAATCGGCTTGGCTTGGCTTGGGTCGGCCCGCATTGTGGGTGAGCGGCTCGTGTCCACGAGCTTGAGCTACGAGTCGGCTCGTGGCCCGTCATGTACAGTGATCAAAGCGGTCACTTTTTTTGAAAAATGTGATTGTTTTAATCACCTTTTTAGTTTAGTGACCAGTGAACTACTTTTCTTTTTTACCGTTTGGCCCTTTTTTTTTTTTTCCCTTTTTTTACTCTATAAATACCCTACCTATTCAACAATATTTTCACACAACAACAATTCTTACTATCTTCCATACTCTTGTTCTACAATCTACATTCTACCTCCAGTACTTCATTATTTTTTTTACATATTACAATTTCCAATCAATTATTTACTTAATATACAAATTGCAATACATATTCTCTACATTATATTTTATACACATTGTCATTACAATTTACATTCCGACAATTATCCAATTTCTACATATTCATTCATCATTTCATCTTCATTCAAGTTTTTATATTATCAATTCATCACAAATGAATCCACAATCATTTGTTGATGACTTGTTCGGTTTCAGGGCGAATCACTTATGGAGCCACAAAGTTAATGTCACAATCAATTTGTCTGTCTCAACAACGTACCCATTCCAAAAAATGTTCTAGATTTGGATACTCACGAAAATATTAATCCAATTAATTTGGATGACGTTGATATTCCCGAAATGGAATATGAGGAACTAGATATTCCAGATACAAGAGGGAAGTAAAAGGGAAAAAATCGGCAAAATGTTGGGATCACTTTAAATTGATTTCAATGGGTCATACGATCGACGGAGTTGTAGAGTGTAAAGCAATATATAAATACTTTCAAATACAATTGGAATGACAAAAGGGCATCGGTACCACTCATCTCAACCGTCACTACAAGTATGTGCTGCCAAACATGAGCTTGTTGGTGGTTCTCAAAAGCAACTGCAGTTTGGTAGTCCAATCGTCGATTTTGCTTCCATGACACTTAGCACGTGGATGTAATCGAAGAACAAAGCTCGAACGGGAATGGTGAAATTTGTTGTTGGAGCTGAGTTGCCTCTAACAATAGCAGACAACCAACATTTCGTCTCATATGTAAAAGAGTATCTTTAATCGACGTACGTTGGGGGTAAGTAGAAACACTCTTCGTTCGATACAATAGTGTTAGTTTTTTAATTGTATTGACAATTATTTAGACAAGCTAATTGTATTAAAAGAGTTGTAAAAGTCAAGGAAATTGATAGGTGGTTGTTTAGTTGGATAGGGAGTCTTGGGTTCAAGTATGTAACAATGAGAAATAGTCATCGGAGTTATGCCGGGTTGATGCTCGAGCATCCAAAATAGAATCATTGTCACCCGCTTGTCGCCTGTCTCACTCGAGCGACGCACCTGTCACTCGCCTGACGCTCTAGCTACAGTATTTTTCGTGAAACCTTAATTCGCAATTTTCAAGAATTCTATCTATCATATACTATCCAAATACCTCCTACTATAAATACCCAATACACATTTTGTTTATCTATATTGTTGATCATTATAATACACCCTCACAACATTATTCCATGATCCAAGAGTACATCCAAACATTGAGATTAATACTTTGATTTTTGAGATCAATCAACCACAGGTTTTGGAGAAAACATTAAAACTGTATATCGAAACACCTACTTCCTAAATGGCTTTCAGAGATTCAGGAATGTGGACCAAGAGCCCATGAATATTACAAGAACAAGGCATTCTTGGTTGATCAATAGGAAGATAGACAATTCTAGATATCGGGATCTGGTGTGGGGAAGCACTATCCAATGGTTATTGGAGGTTGCAGGAATTATGTTAGTGAGTCTAATGGGAATTGTAGACTAGATTTTACTGTAGTTCATATTGTCTATAGTGGACACTATTGGCTTGATCATAAAGTGTTTACCCAATTAAAGGTTTCCTAGTCATCAATTCTTTGTGTCGTTTACATTATTGATTTCATACAAGTCGACAATTCAACATAGGGTAGTTAATTCATATGAATTGGAATTGTTGTAATATTAATTGACAATATTATTAATTCGGTATTTACACTTATTCACCCTATCTAGGTATTGTTAGGGTCGAACCCACATAACTGTTAAATGGTATCAGAGCGCAAATTCGATTTCTAACCCTAATTTTTTGGCAGAATAATTCATTGCTTGTCCCGCCATATTTTGATGGTAGTAATTACGTCTATTGGAAAGTTAGAATGAGAGCTTTCCTAAAATCGATAATGAACGTATTTGGTTTAGCGTAGTGAATGGTTGGACTACCCCTTCTAGTACCATTAATGATGTTGTCACCCAACTCCTATAGCTATTTGGTTAAAAACTAGTTTTGATGAGTGTAATTAGAATAGCGAGGTTTTATATGCTTTATTTATGGTTGTGTCACCAGAAGAATTTAGGCGTGTGTCTATGTTGAGGTTGCCAAAGAACTCTAAGTTACATATATTGACAACTATGTTTGAATAGATTATGATGATGGATGATGAGACCTTCGATGACTTCTATGCAAACTTAAATGATATATTTAATTCTAGTTTCAACTTAGGTGAGAAAATTCCTAAGCCTAAGATTATCAGAAAAATTCTTAGATTCTTATGAGAGAGATTTATACCTAAAATTACGGCTACAAAGGAGAATAAGGACATAGATGCTATAAAAGTTGAAGAATCGGTTGGATTTTTCCATACTTCTGAACTAATATTAGCTAAACCTAAGAAAGATAAGTTTTTGGCCTTGAACACTATTAGGGATTATTATCGTGATTATTCTAATTCGGAATCACATAATGATGAGGAAATAGCCTACTTTGTTAAGAATTTTCAAAAAAAAATGTTTATGAATAAGAAAAAGGCTAACGAGAGAGATAGAGGAGACCTGAGTAAGTCTAGAAAGAAATCTAATACTATGATGTGTCATAAGTGTAAAGGATATGGCCATTTTAGGAGTGGGTGCCCTAACAGTAAGAGTAATAAGGATAAAGTTTATAAAGCTACTCTCTGATGATGAGTCTCAAGGTGATAATAAAAGTGAGAAATCTAAATCTGAGGGAAATAAGGTTGTGGCCTTTGCTTCTATGATTAGGAGTGAATCTAACAAAGATAGTGATGAGATTGAGAAAGTAGATCGTAGTGAACACTCTGAGAAAAGGGTCTGAATGTAAGAAAGAGATTAGAGCGGTGTATATTAAGTTATTTGATGAGAGTCTTCAGACAAAGAAGATAAATAAAGCTGTGCTTAATAAGGTCAATGAACTTGAGCTAGTGAGAGAGAAACTTATAGTTGACTTTTAGGAGTCTACCTTTTACCTCAATAAATTAGATACTGTGAATCAATCCTTAGAGTCTAAAATTAATAATCTTACAGGTGATCTCGAGAAGTCATTTATGAGAGTTAGTGAACTGACCATTGATAATGATAAATTAGAAATTCAGATTAAGAACCTTCTAAGCGAACTTTAATATTCCGAGTCTCAACTTCTTACATTCCTTAGTGGTTTTCAGAAGCCTGATAATCTTTTAGGGATGAACAAGGCTTTTGAAAACATGAGTGGTCTAGTATATGATAATTCTAATCCTCATGATGCTAACACTTCCAAAACTACATTTGTCCATGCTACTAATAAAACTCAAAGAGTAGGTAATCTCATTAGACAGCATATGATGTTTCCAAATAAAAATAAATTTCAGGAACCACGTAGATTTGGTCATAGATTTATTCCTACGTGCTTTAATTCCGGTGAGTTGGAACACACAAGGCCTAAGTGCAATAGATTTGTGGAAAGAAGTAGAAATCAGGATATATCTAGTAGAATTAACTTTCTTATTGATCAAGTTAGTCAACTAACTGAGGTATTGAAACAATTGATTGTGATTAATTCTGATTCTAGTAAAGTTTGGGTGAAAAAGAGTGATCTAAAAAATTTTGAAATTGATTACAATGGTCTTAAATGTAAGAGCGTTTGTATACCTATTTGATTAGGTGTTTTTAATGCATGCTTATACTTATTAATTGTGATTCGTTCATTATTGAATGCATCTCATTTTTGTTTTACTTTTTAGATAGTTTGATTTTTTTATACAAAAAAAATTGAAAAAAAGGGAAAGGGAATTTTTGACACTACAACATGATATATGGTTTATTTGAATATGTGTGTTGTGACCAAGTATGAGTTTAATTGATGTGTTATAGCATATTTTCCATTACTTCGTTAGGTTTTTATAGAGTACTTAGTACATATTTCTTCATGTATCATCTGCAATGCACACAATATGATATTGTGAGTAGAATTTGACCACGTGTGTGAGATTTCGGATGACAGTCATATGTTGGTAATGTGACTTTGAACATGAATTAACCTTATTCTAGTAGATCTAAACTCAAGTTTATTCCCTTAAAAGAAAAAGTTCAATATCTTACACTCTTCTTTGTAGTCTGTTTGACTCGAGCAATTAAACTTGAACAATTTCTCATAACCTGGTGTCTATGGTCTTCTAAATTAGGTTAACCGACATAAGACTCGCTACAAGAGTCATCTTAGTCGCTTAATGTAAAATAGATTGCACATTAAAAAAAAAAAAAAAAAAAATTTATATGCTCAAATTCAATGGGAGAAAAGATTAATATACATAAAAATGAGCTTCTTTTATAGGCTCTAGCATGCTATTATTTGTTTGACTTTCATAAATAGAGAAATGAACAAATAGACAGTGGTTTAGCATGTTTTTCTCACAAAATTAAAGTTTGGAGTCATGCTTACAAATTATTAGTGGTGCTTTAAACGCATGTGTCACTTATACAATTTACTCTATTTAGACTTGAAATGAACTGAGTATGTGGGAAAATTTATTGTTCATTGATTATACTTGTACATGCTATCAATTGCATTTTTAAGTTAAGATGTATATTGTTATTGGTATTTCACGAAGATATTTAAACAAAAAAAGGGAGGAGATAGAATTCTTATTGTTTATCTCTTAGTCATTTGTGACAAAAAGAAAGAGATGATGATATGACATTAAGGGAAGAGTATGTAGTAAGGGATAGATGATATGTATTTGACATTCATTTTCAAATCACTCCATATAATTCCATATTTGCTTGATTTGCTTAGCTTGTTTGAGTTTTGATGTTACATAATATTAATGTTTCACTTGGTGTTTTAATTAAGATTGATATTACGCCTCAATCTAGCTAGCATGTTTTACTGTTATATTTTATGTTCCACATGNTTTACTGTTATATTTTATGTTCCACATGTTTTTACGCTTAGTATTTGAGTTGTTGCTTTCATGAGCTAGGTTTAGTAAAGAAGGCAAGTTCACACATTCAGTTTGGGTTTTAGGTAGATTAGTTGTGTTTTTAGTTCCCCGACTAACTAATGGGGAGTTTGTTAGCTTTTTTTAATTGCATTGGTTATTCTATAGACAAACTAATTGATTAAAAGAGTTGTAAAAGTCAAAAATTGATTGGTAGTTGTTTAATTGGATAGAGAGTCTTGGGTTTGAGTATAGAACAAGAAGAAAAAGTCGTCGAAATTATGCTAGCCTGTCGTCAAACTGATGCTCGAGCGTCCAAACTAGAATCGTTATCGCCTGCTGTCATTCGAGCGACTACCGTCGCTCGCCTGGCTTTCGAGCGACGGTGTTTTTCGTGAAACCCTAGTTCGCGATTTTTAAGAGTTATATTTAACATATATTACCTAAATACCTCATATTATAAATACCCATGTTAGTCTGTACTATTGATCATTATAATATAGCCTGATAACATCATTCCATTATCTAAGAATACATCCAAATATTGAGATTAGTCATTTGATTCTTGAGATCAATCAGCTACAGGCATTGGAGAAAACATTGAAACTTCATATCGAAACACCTACTTCCTAAATAGCTTTCAAAGATTCTAGAGATTCGGAAAGTGGACCAAGAGCCCAAGAATATTACAAGAACAAGGAGTTCTTGGTTGATCCATAGAAAGATAGACAATTTCAAAAAATTGAGATTTGGTGCGGGGAAACACTGTACAGCGGGTCTTGGAGACTGCAAAAATAAAGTCAGCGAGTCTCATGAGAATTCTGGACTGGATCTTACTGTAAGTTCATATTGTCTATAGTGGATAGTATTGGCTTGGTCTCAGAGTTTTATCTGGTTAAGGGTTTCTCCATCATCAATTCTTGTGTTGTTATATTATTGATTTCATACAAACTGGCATTTCAACATAGAGTAGTTAATTCATGTGTACTGGATATGGTTTAATTAATTATTGTAAATTTTTGCAATATTACTTGACAATATTTTTGATCCCTCATTTACACCTATTCACCACCCTCTAAGTGTTGTTAGGGTTGAACCCGCGTGACTTTCAAGTGGTATTAGAGCGCAAATTTGATTCCCGACCCTAGTTTTTTAGATGAGTAGTTCATTGTCTATCTCGCAATATTTTGATGGTAGTAACTACGCCTATTTGAAGGTTAGAATGAGAGCTTTCATCAACTCGATGGATGATCGTATTTGGTTGAGCGTAGTGAATGGTTAGACTGCTCCTTCTAGCACCGTTAATGATGTTGTCACCCCACTCCTATAGCTACTTGGTCAAAAACTAGTTTAGATGAGTGTAATTGGAATAATAAGGTATTACATGCTTTATTTATGGCTGTGTCACCAGAAGAATTTAGGCATGTGTCTATGTATGAGTTTGCTAAAAAGTTTTGACATATTTACAGAACACACATGAGGAAACTCAAGCTGTTAAGAACTATAAATTAAAGATGTTGACCACTAGGTTTGAATTAGGATGAAGGACGATGAGGCCTTCGATGACTTCTATGCGGACTTAAATGACATAGTTAATTCTAGACATGAGAGAACTTAGGCTGTTAAGAACTCGAAATTGCAAATGCTGACCACTAGGTTTGAGGCGATTAGAATGAGAGAAGATGAGACGTCTGATGCCTTCTATGCGAGTACAAATGACATAGTTAATTCTAGTTTCAACCTAGGTGAGAGAATTCCTAAGCCTAAAATTGTTAGAAAAATCCTTAGATCCTTACCTGAGAGATTTAGGACTAAAATCACGGCTATAGAGGAGAGTAAGGACATAGATGCTATTAAAGTTGAAGAATATGTAAAGTCTAATTTATAATTGAAAATTTCCTTAGTCAAAATCATATCCTAATTTAATTGTATTAGGAGTTTATTGAGTTGTAATTAAAGTCAAAATAGGAGTTATTGAGTCCTAATTAAAGTAACAAAAAGTTGAGATGGTAGTATGGGTCTTGAAGGAGTTCATGTTGTCCAAGACGATCACAACATGATCATTGGAATGCAATTAGAAGTTAAAGAAGTGGAAAAGTGTTGCACAAATCATGTTCCAGATTCTCAGCCACAAGTTACAATAAATTTTTCACATATAAAACATTCAAATTTAGACAAGGGTAATATAGAAGAAGTGTAGCCCTTTGCGTTAGATTTTCAACGCACTTTGAATTACCTCAATCCGATATAGGGAAAGAAAGTTATGATAGAAATACTAACAACTGCTTAATTGTCGCTCGGAGCTCGGGTGACGTGGTCACGAACATCCAAAAGTGTGGTTGAACAATATTTTAATTATAGAAATCATTCTTTGAAGATCCAAACATTCTTTCATTGATTGCTTGATTCAACCACAATATTATTTGTTAATTATTTAACCCATATATTGATTCAATTAGTAGAGTCTTGTTGTAAGTCAAGAGTTTGTTCTTCGAAAGCCAAAAATATATTCCAATATCTCTTGTATCAGCTTACAATATCAAAACACACAAGATCTTTTGATCAAACACCAAATGACTTAATCCACCGTAGATAAACAATACCAGGGATTGGGAGCTCGTGTAGAAACATGTAGTCTAGGAGGGCTAAGGTAATATATCAGGGGTCGGGAGCTGGTGTAGGAGCACGCAGTCCAGTAGGATCAAGGGTGACTACAGGAAAAGAAGTCAGAAGGGACTAAGTGTTAATCGGGTCTGGACCATAATGTAAGTTGTTTCGTTTATAGTGGATTATTGACTGGTAAAGCGTCTAGAGTTTTTGATCCTTGCGAAGGGTTTTCTCTGTGATCAATTTTGTGTTCTTTACTACTTTCGTATTACAAATTGTGGTAATTTAACATAGGATAAATTAATGTGATTGATTAACCACCTAGAAACAATAAAAAAATGACTTGTTGTTTTTAATTGTGTAATTCCGCACGTTAGGTCTAAAATAAATCGGCTAATTTAAAACTTTCAAGTGGTATTAGATCTTTAGTTGCATTCCATGACCTGATTTTGTCTACATGAATCAATCACATTCTGATATAAGATCTAAGGATGGTAGGGATATCTATGAGGCGTTTGATGAATTGTTAGATGAGTGCCTTAAGTTGAAAAAGGTGAATAGCTCTGCCTTTAAGAAATTGCATTAACTTAAATTAGAAAAGTAGAGTTTAGAGGTCAAACTTAAGGAGTCGACTAGTGGATTGAATGAATTAACTTTTGAGAAAGAGTCCTTAGAAATTAAGGTTAAATCTCTTACTTCTAATCTTGAAAAATTAAATGCCTAACTTTAGTCATTCTCTAGCGGAACTAAAAAGATTGATAACATGATAGGTCTGAACAAAATTGATCGGAATAAAGGAGATTTTGACTATAATGAAACAAATTCTCATACTACTTCATCTTCTAACAATAAGTTTGTACCTACCTCAAAGCCTAAGTTTTAAAACTTGAAACCTAGAGTTACTCCTAGGTCATCTCCACATGTCACCATTGTGGTAATGTAGGACACATAAGACCTAAGTGTCGTGAGCTCTTGAAACAAAACACGACAAAAAATGTAAGTGGCCGAGGGCCGAAATCATCAGCACAACATAGGTTTCCTCCACCTAAGATTCAAAATTTGAAATTTAGGATTGTTCCTAAATTCATTCCCTCATGTCATAATTGTGGTGTTTAAGGTCACGTTAGACCTAATTGTCGTAAGCTATTGTTTAGGTATAACAATCAAGATCAAACTACTGATGTTAGTTTCTTGACTGACCAAGTGAGTTACTTGACCAAATTGATGACTCAATTGACTCAGATTACATCTTTTTCTAAGAAGATTTGGGTCAAGAAGGGTAAACTCATAAGTCTAAGTGATGTTAATAATTGCGATCTTCTCCATGTTGCTTTTCATGATAAGAGCACTTGTGTGTCTCATTGATTAGGTATTTAGGTGCATGCATCTGCATTGTTCATGGCATCTACTTATCATGCATGTACTTTAAACTTTTTCCTTGTATTATTTGTTTTACATTATTTTTTTTATTATCATAAAAATGAAAAAAATGGAAAAAGGAAGAGGGATTCTTTAAAAAAATATATATAGAGAGAGAGAGTTTTTAAGTGAGGTTATTGGACATGTTATTTTGTGATCGAGTATTTATATAATTAATGATATTGAATCAAGCTTCCATTAACTTTATTTAGAATTTACTTGGAGTACTTGAAATCGATTATTTCATGTACATTCTGCACTGCACACATTAAGTTCTTGTGAACGGGCTTCGATCGCATGTTTGAGACTTGGAATGTTGTTATCTTTGTGATGAATTGAATTTAAATTTGGAATAACCTTTAAATTAGTTGACTTAAAATCTTGTATATTCCCTTTAAAAGATAGATTACTATTGAGCTTCAAAGAAAAATATTTGAAATGTATAAAATATTGTGAGACATTCTTATACTTTTTTTTGTAGCTTATATGACTTGAGTAATTAAGCTTTCAGGGTCTCTTAATACCTGGTGCCTTATAAGTCACCTGACTTTGAAATTATCGGCCTAAAACTCATTACATGAGTCATGAAAAAAGTTTAATGTAAAAGAGTTTGTACATAAGATTTGAAAAATAAAAGAAAAATATACATATATATGTGCTCACAAATAGGAGGAGAAAGAAAAATTTATAGAATTAAATATGTACATTTTAACTTATTAAGGTCCTAGTAGCATTAGTTTGACTTTATACTTCGAGTAATAAATTTATTTGCCAATGATATTTTACATGTTCTTTTCTCATTGATTTAAGGTTTTTAGACTTGCTTACATGAATTTAATGACACTTTTCACACGTGTAGTTTATACAAGTTGCTCCATTCAGGCTTAAAATAAGTTATGTGGAAAAAAATTACTATTTATGAATTATACATGTATAAGTAAGCAAATTACTGTTTACGATGAGATATTTAAAAATTCATGAAAAATAAAAATAGTTGTCTTAAAAAAGAAAATTTTTGTTCTCCTATCACATGTTTTGCATAATTTTTTGTATAATTGTACATGTGCGTATTTTTTTATTTATTACTATCTGTGTTCTTCATGATTATTACTTATTTCCCTTCGTAATTCTTGAAGAGAGAGAGAGAGAGAGAGAGAGAGAGAGAGAGTATTTGTTTCTAAGAGTTGGGTAGTATGAGTTAGAGGGAGAAGTTGATATTTTTTTAAATATTTGATTTAGGGGGGGTCACGGAAATTTTTTGACTAATTTTCACTTGGAATTTTATCATTAATATAGTGTTACATTTTGTCTACATTAATATAAAATTCTATGGTTTATTTCTAAATTTATAATTCACATGATATTGCATGCTTCGATATTACACATATTTTATTATGTTGTTTTATTTAACTTATCTATATGATCTTGGTTTTGTTAATTTCCTCTTGCTTTTCACCTGGTAGTGTAGTTTTCATGTGTTTCAAGAAATATGTTAACAAGATGTTGAAGTAAATTTTGGGATTTGAGTCATTTGGTAGTTTGTTGTTAAGAGTTTTAGATTTGAATTTGAAATAAAAAATTTTGTCATGGAATGTCAAAGGGGGGAACTTGTTTAACAAGAAAAGCAAGCTCAGACATTTAATTTAAGTTTTTTTTTTTTTGTAGAAGGAAGGCGGTACCTCCGAAATTTTATTAAAATGTTCTCACTTGT
>CAIGRT010006115.1:0-22572 GCA_903798405.1 Fraxinus platypoda
CTGCGCCGTTTTCCTTCCTTTGACTTTTTTTCTTTTCTTCTTCTTTTCTCTTTTTCATTCTCTATCTTCTTTCTTTCTTTTTCTTTTCTTTTTTCTTCTTTTCCTGGCTTTTCTTTCTTTGTGTCTGCTGCTTGCCCTGCGCCTCAATTCTGCTTGCCCTGCGCCTCAATTCTTCGTGTTTCTCTTCTGTGCATGAATCTCTCTTGTGTATCTATATATGTTTTTTTAAAAATATATATCTCTATGTTTTAAAATATATATATATAATTTGGGCCTCCAATTAAAATTTCTAATTCAAGTCTGTTGAGTCTCATTTAATGTAATATTTCTCTCCAATGTTTCATCTTTGAATTTTGTCATTTTTTGCCAATTTTGCATTCTTTTCTCCATTTTTTAGTTAAATATAAAGTTTTACCTACAAAACACAATATAACATAAATTCTGTAGAATTTAATCCAAAAGACAATAAAATATCATAATTTAGGGCCACAAATAAGTGTATAAACTACACTTATCATATTTGCGAAGGTTTTCACTGGTTGTTACATCTTTTGTACATTTGAATGCTAGTATGTGAGATTGAAATTGGTGTTTCCCTATTCAAGTGACCGAAGATTGATCTTGGCTAATCTTGAACTTATTCTTGAAAACTCGTAATAATTGTGATATTTCAATTAGTGCGTCTACAGTTCAATTGCTGAATAGCCTAGATGTCGTGCCATAAATGTTGCCTGATGTTTACGATTTCGACACAAAGTTTGTCGACTCGAGAGATAGCATCGAGCAATGATGAGACGATGTACTTGCAAAGGTTTTCACTGGTTACATCTTTTGTACATTTGTATGCTATATGAGAGTAATTAGACAATATTTTAACTTTTTTTTTAATATTGTCCAGTACTATCTAATCCACTTTATCAAATGTGTCATTAGAGTATTGTATTGATAGGATTGTATTTACCAAACGTGTCATCTCATAGAGTTTCTTAAATTGCATTGTTCACTTGTCAAAGCTGCTTCATCGCAATCATACCTAAAAACTGTCCAATGTTGTCTAGTACTGCGAACCAATCTATGAGTTAGTATTAATTTTCTTATAGCATATTAACAGAATGCTTCTAATGCCAACTGTTGTAGAATATTATTGTTCATTACAAAGCGGAACCTTGGATTTAAGAGAAAGCCAGCAATATCGAGGTTCTTCTGTTTATTTGTCTTTGATGTACAACTCCTGCACAAATAAACTGGTGGTTGTCAGCGTTGAAGTAGTTGTTGCCATTTGCATAGAGTTCAGCATAGAGTCGTTGCCATTAGTAACTTCTTTGTTCGACTACTAAACACTTCGCCCCTGTAATATTACACATCTTGAGTTGCTCCGATTGTATTGTATGTCATAAATGATTCGGCAGATATTGCTTTGCCGAAATTGGCATGAGCTAACAAAAGCAGACGCTAGACAGTCCACTCTACATCTCTCACCTCTAAGCTATATAATCAACTGAATGCTCAATACTAATCAAATGTCTCGCCAAGATGCACAATTCCAAAATAGGAATTCTTGGGTTTGAGTGAACGTAAGTAATGCCTCATTCAGAACATGTAAAGTAGAAATATATTGTGTTTTCAAGTGAAATAAACTATTTATGTGGCCAGTGGTCCTCCTAGTGAAGGAACACGATTTTGTCAAGTGTCCGAGATGCCCATCAGTGGCAGAGGTAGCATGGTAACTCTTACTGAACAACAACCACCTCTTGCCATTTTAACCGTCGCTTGTAACGCCTTATGTGGGATACCGTAGTAATTGGCTGGTCAGCCACAAAGCTCTGTAACCAAGCGATTACAATTTGATTGATCAGACCCCCGATACTTTCCAGCAATGGTTCGTCTCTTGAGGGATTGTCGTCTCTTCCGAGGCCAAGTAATGTCTTACAATCAGTCCTATAATCTAATATCAATATGAATAAATAAATTGATTTTTCATGTAACGGTTCAAGTTTTTAAATAACAAACAGATAACAAGTAGAAATTCAAGTTCTACCACCAACTACTAATGGCAATTCTATGCATCAGGCATTCAAAGAAAAAAGGACTCCGCGTTACACACAAGGGACATTTTGACTAACAAAAGTTTTGAATGAGTTGTTCGTTTAATAATATGAACCATTGTGGAATATCCAGAAGGCTTTCTATTATTATTTTCATTTTGTTTTTTACAATGTTTTAAAAATTGGTCTGGACATTGACCCGAAAAAGTAAAAATCAGTAAAAAAAAATTATATAAATAATTAAAACATATTTGCCGAGTGAACTAACCAGTTTAATGGGGGACCGTCCAGTTTCACTTTCGAACAAACTGATTTGGATGTGAATTGCATTATTTTGACGGGTTCTAATTTACCCAGTTTTGGCCTATAATTGGACCAGTTTCCAAATTGATTCTTAATATTTCTGGTTGAACCGACAGGACTGGTCCGATCATGATAACACTCATCTTTTACATGGAAATTTATTGATAATTGACTGGTTGAGAAATTGGTAACTACATCTACATGTGACTAAATACAAAATCATGGCTTTTCAGAGTTGAAGCCTTTGCAGTATCTTGTCAATGGTTTATCCTAGGTATACAGTTGATTGCTACCGGTTGAGAATTAGGTTAGTTGTACACCCCAGTTCGACACCCTTTGAGGTGTCAAAATCGAGGCCCTTGATTTGAATAAATATTGCTAAAATCAATAGTAAAATTGTTTGTCATGTCAAAGAGTGTAAACAAAGCTGTCAACCATAGTGTAAATGTAACAAAACTGATATGCTGAAGAATTAAGCTAAGCTTTTAAGCAAAATCATTAACAATAGTTAAGCTGACAACAGCTAGAGGACAAGAATATGTTCTTAGAGAAAACCCTTTAGCTAAAAACTCGTTAAGAAAAGTTAGCTTATAGAAAAACAGACAATAAATGAAGCCTGTGTTAATCTCTTCGTTTCAAAATTTAAGCTGTCGCATAAGAAATTTGCTTCAATTGTGTATTTATACACAGGTCGAATTCATTTTTCGTTAAATGCCAGACACCTGTGTAAATTTTCGTTGAGTGTGTGAAAGTAGTATCTTATTGAACTACATTTTAAAAGTTCAAAGGTAGAGGAAATGTTGCATTCAATACTTGATCAAATGGAAGGAACGCCTGAATCTGAGGCAACTTGGGAGAATGAGGAAGGCTTTTTGGCAGTTCAAAGGCAGGCTATGGCATTACGTGGCGATGAGGGCATTGCTTGATTAGGTGGGGGAGAGACTCATGGCCCAACATTCACGGCCTATTTTGACTAGGCAGCAGCTGAAAATTTAGCATAGAAAGGTCACTTCGACATGACGGAACTGCCTTCGGTAGGGGAGGAAGATACAAAAACGTGGTTAAGGCATAAAGATGGATTCTGTGTTAAACGGAAGAATGACCACCGAAGGATTTCCGTGCTCAGTTTATCAAGAAACCACCAAAATCGACACCACCAAATGGAACCCAATATCCTACAATCTTCACCCGAACTCTGGTTGCTTTTGTATTGCCCACAAAGGACACAGAATGAGAGGTTATTGTAGCCACACAGCAGCCACAAAGGCTAAGAGAAACAGGGGAGGAGAACACTACAATAGGAAGCACAAAGTCGAGAAGGAGCAGTCGGGTTTCTTTCGAAAGGGGGCTAGAACAATAACGTCTCTCACACCATACAAAGAGGCTGCCAATATATAGTAATATATTAGGCCCAAAAGGTAAACAATAGATAACCAATAAGTGGGTCAAAAGTCATCCAAGGAATAAAGAGTCGAGTCATGAGTAGCTCTAATTAAATGAGGCTACTTCCAATGACCCAAAATAGTCATATGCTTAGGTCGTTCCATTTGAGATGTCGATATTTCACTTCAGTCATTTGATCGATGTCGACTGAATAACTAATGATTTAACATCATAACTCGAAAGGTCGTTTAACAACAATTTGGCCAACGTTCTGAAACCTTCCTAAACCCCAAACCCCTCCTTCAATGCTGAAAGTCAGTGGCACAAAACTGTAGGATAGTTTACGAAGGTTGTAAGCTGATTTAAAGATAGTGGGGAGGCAATCATTACAAAAGTTAATGGAACCTGCGAGAATTCAACAAGTTTGAACCTGGCCCCTGGATCAAATCCATCTCAGTCATCCGTTTGAGTCTTGTCTATAAATATACTTGTGTATTTCATTGTATATATATATAGAGAGAACACAGAGATCGTGTGATTTCTCTTGTAATTTGCGTAAATTTCTCTTTGAATTTAAAGGCATTCTCTGAACTGTTCGTGTTCTTATTCTTATACATTTGTGTCCTTTTTTCTTGATTTAGGTTTTTTTTTTTTTATTTATTTAACCTCTAAGGGGCTGAATCCGTGGGTTGAAGAAGACTGGCTTAACGTGTTCTTACAAGGGGCAGGAACTTGGCAACGACTCACGGTGCTGCCACAGTATACAAAAATGCTAAGCCTGTGACAGGTGGCTTAATATTTCAAAGGTATTATTTTATTTATCTAAATTTTGTCTTCAAAATGTGCAAGTCAAAATTATTTTTCTTCAAATGCCTGATACACATGTAGAATCTTTACAAGTGGATGGAAACCAAACTTGAACCTGCTGCAATAACAACGCCATTTAAAAATTTGAGTTGTTTGGCAAATCATTTAAACCAAAACGCCGCTTCCTGAAAACTTCATCTGCTTTAAAAACAGTATTTTAGTAGTATTAGATTAAACTTGACTAACTGCTAAGCCACACATATATAGCATAAGCAGAAATTGAAAGCCACAATATGCATCAGTCAGAAAATATATTATTACAATTCACAATCTTAACAGATTTCTCTTTGCCATATTAAAGGTGAGTGCCTTTGCAATGGTTCAGGACAGAAGAAGAAACGTAGTTTTCTGCTAAATAAACATTGTCAAGATATAAAATGGCTCCTAGAAAATCAATGTCTATAGCATTGATTCCACTGGTAATGCTAATACTGGTGGTGGGTTATGAAGCTGGAGGAATTGCTATAAATTGGGGATAGAATGGAAATGAAGGGACGCTGGCTGATACCTGTGCCACAGGTAACTACAATTTCATGATCCTCGCTTTTCTTGCATTGTTTGGTAATGGCCAGGAATTGACGATCAATCTAGCTGGACATTGTGATCCATACAGCAACGCGTGTGTTGGATTGAGTTCCGACATAAAAGCATGTCAAGCCAAAGGAATCAAAGTGATACTTTCAATAGGAGGATGGGGGGTCTACCCTCGCCTCGTCTCAAGAAGCAAAGGAACGAACTTGCACTGTATCTTTCTAAGTAGAGCACAAGAAGTAAGGTGTACTTAACTACTACTCAGTGCCCGTTTCCTAATGCTTGGGTTGGAGGGTGCATTGAAAACAGACCTTTTCGACTACATTTGGGTTCAATTGTACAACCACCCTCCTTGCCAGTACTCGTCACTCGTCAGGAGATGATTCCAATCTGGTAAAAGCATGGAAACAAAGGATTTCGACTATTCCTGCAACTAAGATTTTCCTGGGACTACCGGCAACCCCAAATGCTGCTGGAGTGGCTTCCAAAGGTTGCTGATCTGACTTCGACTGTTCTTCCAGCTATTAAGGGTTCGAAAAAGTATGAAGGTGTTATGCTGTGGTCCAAGTACTATGATGATCAAACTGGATACAGCTCTTCCATTTAAAGATATGTCCAAAATATGCACTAAAATTCACTGGATTCTGTATGCTTTCTGTGTGTATTCTATTATATATTATTTGAATATTAGTATATTCGGAGCTATGAATAAATTTATGGACATCTCTGTTGGAAAGCCGAAGAGTGTTTAAAATTATTCGAAAACTGGACACAATTAGAATGTTATAATCAAGACAAACAACGAACCATTGCCGTACAAATTTAGGATTACCAAAATCCCATAGATTTGATCTTCTCTTTGTATGAATCAATCAACCGCATCCTCCAACCACGCTATTATCCTAGATATCCTCCAACGGTAGAGCTACACATGAGGGCAGCTGGTCAAGACTAGTCCTTTCTTGAAATACGATTTATATCTTCTTTGCATAAACTGTTCGTGCACATAATTCATAATTTCCCACATAACTAAAGCTCCTTCAATATTCAACATATGATTAATGTTAACTGCATGGAACGAATAAATAAGTCACATTTTTGTTATTGAATAAAGAAATGTCTCAAAGCGAAGAAACAAAATTTAGCCCATAAGGGGTAAGGGCTATATTCCTAACAATCTTCTCGTGTAAGTACGAATTGAAACATATAAATAAAAGATTCCTAATCACCTTACATCTAAGAGGAACTAAACCTGAACCAACAAAAGTTTACAAGATCCACAAGCTCCCGTGAATCCTCATCCATGAGTATTAACAGCTTCCCATAGCAAATTCTTTGGCGTGGGGTCGGTGAAATCTCGAGCCTGCAGGGCCGCAGTTCTGAGTGTCTTTAGTGTCCTCACATTGGCTTCATAAAACGACAAGCTCCTATAAGGCAAGCTGTGTTTCTTGCATAGTTCCTGGACAATAGGAGAAATTTTCCTCAAATGGCACCTTGGCAACCTAGGAAACAAATGATGTTCAAGCTGGAATTGTAATCCACCAAAGAACCAATCCATCCAAGACGAGCATGCGATGTCAATTGTCCCACTTGTCTGTTTCTCAAACCAGTCATTCCCCTTGGGTGATCCCACATAAACATTCGCAGCGAAATGGTTCAAACAGAACTGTACATGCTGAATCGAGGTGACACAAAAGCTTACTAGGACAAACAGAACCCTTTCGTTCCAATTGGGCAGGCAAGAAACAAGCAAAGGGAACCAAGTCCAGAAAACAAGAATTCCCATTATGTTCAAGGCTCTATCGGGCACTTTTCTATTCGAAAACAAGAGCAAGAAAGTCTGGAGATAAAGATTCACTCTTGCGACGCACATTACAGGATAGAACGTTATGTGCTGATAACTCACAAAAAACCTTGCCATGTAATCAAATGTAAGTTTTCTTCCATAGAAATGCGATTTCAAAGACTGAAACAATCTTGAAGAAACCGCAAGAAGGGGCAAATGCTGAAGATCAGGATCATAATCAAGGCTATTACACGAAACATGGTGGGCATTATGAGTCCATTTCCACCAAGCAATACTGATTCCGGTGAGGCAATTACCGGTAAGAATCTGCGCAAATTTATTAAATCCACGACTAGTCATGATTTGATAATGCCCCGAATCATGACCCAAATAAGCTACTTGCATCCAAGAAAATCCTAAAACTCCCCCAGAAAGCATATGAACCCAGAAACTATCACAGCACAAAACACCATAAAAACACGCAAAAATCAACAATGCGACGAAACAAAGGGAATAAATCACTCCATGCCCTTTTTTCTCAAACATCCCAGCTTTTGAAAAATCAGAAACTAGTTTTCTATAATCCCTGGAAACCTCAGAAACCTGGAAATCTTGTAAAGAATTTATCAAGATACTTCCATGCAGCACCTGGATGAAAAGCAATGAATGCATCAGTTACATCCTGCCCAGCCAAATTCAGAAGTGGGATATCCCCACCAGGGTGTTCCTTAGCCCAATCTGTAACATTGTAAACTTTCCCCTGAAAAGAAATCCATAGATCGTTAGCCTTGTTACGCTTATTTAGTTCATGAGATGAGATGAATTTCTTCAAGTTATCACCCATTTTTTATGATAGCAAGAACAACAAACAATAGAATTAATCAAATCAAACCCTTCAAACCAACCCTTTAAAATGGTAAAGGGTTGGCTGGGTTAAATCAATTAGAAAACCGAAAACCAAACTGATTGTCTTGAATTCTCTATCTCTCTAATATTTCTTTTCAATTCGGTTTATGCTAAGAATGGGTTTGATTTCTTGTTCTGCAGTTGGCTTTTATGGGAATTGATAATGGTACAAATTTGTGCTCATTGCGCATTAGGTGCGGGTAGGATTGGTAGGATTTTTTGGTCTACGGAGACTTTACTCCTAAGAAAGGTGAGAGAGAAGTACTGCTACTTGAAGTCCACACTCTCTTCTAGATATCTTAGACTACAAGAAAATTTGCCATTTGTCAATCAAGTTCTTTATTTAAATTTATGTTTCTTGTCGAATTCCAAAGGTTTGGATTTTAAAGCACGCTATAAATTTATATTTGTTAGACAATGTCCTCTCTAGACTAGTGGATCATGTTGGACATGTACCGTCCACATTTTTTCTTAGTCGAGTTAAGGTAAAAGTTTTTCATGACTTGACAACAGTTCATGATATGTTGGACTCTGCTAGCTCCAACAGGCTAATGAAAAGAGATTTTTATAGAAAAAATTATAATGACCAACCCGATATAGAAATTGTGTTACAATAAAGATACTGGGATCCGTCTATTTTACTTTACTCCAGTTTAAATCGATACAAATCTTTAAAATTTATTCACCTAGTTGACTCGTATATAAATTGATGTTAGAGTGTATTGTGTTTTATTCATATGCTATTTTTATAAAAAGAAAAAAAAAGATTGTTTAATAACAATTAAAGTATATAGTCATAATGATGGAGAATGTGCGGTTAAAAAAGAAGAATTTTTTTTTGGTTTATGTGTGATATTATTTTAATGAAGAAAAATGAAAAAAAAAATATTTAAAAAAAAATATGAATCAAACAAGGCCTATATATCTTGAGTTTGTTGCCATGAAACTTTCCAAAAATTATAGCTCGACTTTGATACGTTTGGGCTCTAATACCATTTGTTGTTTCACAAAGGTAGGCAAGATTGGAAAGTGAAAACCAACAAGCTAAAGTAACAGGATTTGTCATTTGATTTACATCCACGAATGAGGATATAAGAACTTCACTAATAACCAAAATGAGAATAACCACAAGAGATAATAATACTATAAAAGAGTACTAAGCAGAGTTATTAGACCTGACCAAGTCATTGATTCGGTTTTTGCACCGAAGTCGACGAGTCATTGATTCAATTGATTTGTCAGTGGTTAAATTTGAGGGTCATTGCTAAACATAAATTTAAATAATAATGTTTTTAGAATAAAGAAAATGTAGAACAATAACTATAATTTTAAAAGCATATTAGATTCAAAAGTCACATAAATAAGTAATATAGTAATCAAAATATTAAATGTTCAAATATTCCAATTCTGTTTTTGAAGATAAATTTCAAGATATATTATGAGTTTCTCATATTTCCCACTTTCTTATTATATTATAGCCCCATCTATGTTATTGTTCTTTTATTTATTTATTTATTATTTGTCAAGGATTTTGGATTTTTTTTTTTTTCATTATGAATTTAAATTTGACTTTAGAAGGTAATGTGGAAAAAAGATAATTTATGGATATATATTCCCCTAAAATTAGATCACAAATAGATATTTAATTTTGCTTAGGTAAATTATATAGTTTATTTCAGTTATCATCAAGAAAGTTTAACTAGGTAGATCAGTGGACAGGCATTTATATTATAACCTCAAAGTCCCAGGTTTGAGCCCTTCAAATTTTGAACATACCTGATTCAAATATCTAAAACCCGCCTGGTTTTTAACCGGTTCATTCCAGGTTTCACTTAGTTTGACCGGTTTCAATCGATTCTTGACCTGGTTGATTGTAAATCGGTCCATTCTAGCTACCTAGACTGCTAGGGTCCAATTAACTATTGACCCAGTATAGGTTACATAGTGAGATTACAAAAAATCTTCAAGTTTTATCGAAGACAATACATGACTGTCTCACAATTGATATGCTCCCAAGTATAAAGGGTTGGCTAACTAACCCTCTTTCGATGTAAGATGAGCAAATCAACTCCTGTATGAATAGGAAAAATAAATTCAATTCTTGTTATGCCCCCGTTTGATGCACATTTTGAAGGTAAGAATGCATTTTTACTGTTGATGTGATAGGGAATATGAAGTTGAAAAAGAAGGAAAAGTTATTGATGTGATGTAAAATATTATTTTATTGAAAAATGTGTGGTTGAAAATGAGTAAAAGAATGAGAACGAAAAATATAATGTGGACCAAACAAGGGTTATGTTTGAAATAATACAAAGTCACCACTTAACTGTTGTGAAAAAAAATCCTGAAATGTGCACCAATCACATTTGTGGTTAAACCCTCGACACTACAGAAAAATGATAATTAATAACTCAATGAACTTCGAAATACGAGAGTTTCATCACCTCTCAACTTCTTTCTACACAATACTAGAGCACTCCATGTACCATGCACAACACGCGTGCCTTTTTCTAGTTTTCTATCTCCTCTACTCTCTCGTGGTCATTGCGTGCTTTCTCTTTTCGCCACCACAACTTCTCTATCTCTCTCTCCCCTTCACCAAGCCATAGAGTGGTAGGGGTGGGCAATGGGTCGGGTCGGATTGGTTTTGGGCCAAAATCGACCCGACCCGTATACCCCAATTTTGGGCTCTTTCACAAACCCGACCCGATCCGGCTCCTACCCTAAACCGATCCGACCCGACTCGGGTCGGGTTTTTTCCCATATCTTTCCCATCAACAGTATTTCTCTTTGGTAGATCTGGTGTTTTTCCTCGACCCAATATGCAGAGAATAATGATGGTGAATCTTGTACAAACACACTAAAATATGTTCCCACAATTTCATCCATATTTTCCCTTCATCGCTAAATAAACCACTTTTGGTGCCCATCACTCCACCATTATTACTTAACCGAGTATAAGAATTCCTTCACACCCCACGAAGAAAGAATCAAGGAATTCTCAAGATTCCTGCTTTTTTCAATTACAAAACAGAATCTTGGTTTAAAAATCCTAAATAGAGAAACGAGCAAAAACAAAACTAACCAGAAATTCTTAACGGATTCATATTTCTCTTTGGATTTATGTTTCCTTTAACCTAGCATTTTCCCAATAGAACTCACGGCTAGGAGACCCATCTTTACCAGAATCCCTCGAGTAATCTACAAGATAAGGACTCCTGCTTTTGCTATGGCTTGGGCTCCGATTACTACCAGAGAGAGCGAGAGAACTTACCAGTTGGAGGTCAGATCTGGGCTAGAAGAAGAATGGTCAAGCCGCTTCAAAGAAAATAGGAAATAGGGTTGGTTGGTTTGAAAGGGTTGGAAGCGAACCGACCCAACCCGAAATAATTTTAAAATCGAACCGACCCAACCCAATACGAGTCGGGTCGGGTCGGTTTAGCGGGCTGCGGTTTCTTGGCCCAGTCCTATATAATGGTATTCATTACAAAAACTATCTCTTACTTGGGCTACACTTGAGCCGTAGCCCAAACTCAATTTGGCATAACAAATCTCTTTCTTTTCTTCAAGAGATTTTGGTTGCTCGATGGTGGAGTTAGGATTTTTTTTTATCCGTAAATTAATTATATTGATCAAAGTCGGTATACACGTACTCCAGGCATATCCGGGTGAATCAACAATGCAAATACAATGGGAATACAATAACTATGGGCATACCCAAGTAATCAAACAAAAAATCAAAGCAAAAACGGTAGAAATCAACCCATTACAAGTGACTCATAACAAATCAAAACATTTGGATACAAAGTAAACATGACTTTGTGTACATTTGTTTTGATTCGGCGTACAATGCTTTCAACATGGGGAGTAAGATTTTCAAAAACCATTCTATTCCTTGCCATCCAAATGTAGTAAACTGTGCTTGCTAGGCCGATCCTTTTAGCTTTGTTTCTCCATGAGGTTCCTCTAGCTTCCTTTTTCATCCATTTAAGTGCACTAGCCATGGTGGTCATGGCTCTAGTGATGCCTAGCCATTTCTTGATGCTATCTCAAATTCTCGAAGTGAATGAACATTCAAAAAATAAGTGGCGGCATGTCTCCTCACATGATGTACAAAAACTGCAGTTTCTATCAATTTCCAGGTAGTGTAACTTATCTTTCGTAAGTAGCTTAGATTGGGCTCTCATCCAAAGCGTAAAGGAGTGTTCCTTAGTCCAGCATCTAGAATTTGCCTTAGGCCGAAAGAAATCGTAAGCTCTAGTCACACAAAATTCACCCTCGTTTGTACCTACGAGCTGACCGAAAAATTGATCATTGGTCTCCAACATTAACTGGCCAGAGTGTAACTGAGTGTTGCTGTTCGAGGAACTGCTTAAGGACATTTCTGATTTCCAGTAGTTTCTTAAAAAGCGGTGAATGGTCCTTACGTGGTAAGATATCCCAGATGCTAGCTCCTCTGATGTAAACCTGGTCCATCCATCTAATCCATAGGGTGTCTTTTTTTATGGATATTCCATAAGGCTTTTGTCAACAATGCCAAGTTCCAGTTCTTCATTTCTCTAAAACCCAGTCTGCCCTCATTTTTGGGTAAGCACGGATCTTTCCAAGCAACCAGAGACCTCTTTGAACCCCACAAGAAGTTCCGACAAAGGCTGTTGATTCTCGAGATAATAGTGGCTGGAATAGGTAGTAGAGATAACCAAAAACACTCAACTCCTTGGAGCACCACCCTAATTAATTCTGATCTCCCCGCATAGGATAGGGAAGATTGTGTCCAGACATTGATATATGCATCAATTTTATCCAGAAATAGGGCATAGCATCTAACCTTTAGTTTATCAGAAGCAAGAGGGATACCCAAATACCGGAAAGGCATCGTGCCCTTAGGAATGTTTGTAAGCTCTTAAATTTCCTCTAGTTCCAGGCCGTGAACACCTACTGTGAATAAACTGGACTTCAGATTGTTCATTCTCAAACCCGAGACATCCCCAAATTTGTTAAGGCATTCCATCAAAATTCTAACTGAGTCGGCGTATCCTCTAGCAAAAAGCATAAGGTCGTCCGCGAAGGCCAAGTGTGTGATCTTAAGTGGGCCGCATTTAGGGTGAAAATTGAAATCACTCTCCTTAGTTTCAGTATTTAGCATTCTTGATAGGTACTCAATACATAAGACAAATAAGAAAGGTGATAGATGGTCACCTTGCCTTGAACATTTACGACCTTTGAAAAATCCATGAATGCAACCATTCAAGGCCACAGAGTAAAAAGTGGTGGTGACACATTCCATAATCCATCCAACGAATTTTTGGGAGAAATGTAAACCCACAAGCAATTGTCTAAGAAACTCCCAATCCACCGAGTCATATGCCTTGCGGAGGTCCACCTTTAGTAGGCATCTAGGGGCCACCCATTTGCGGTTATATTGTCTCATAAGTTCTTGTGCTAGGTGAATATTTTCCATCATGCTTCTCCCCTCAACAAAAGCAGATTGAGCTTGGTTGACTATGTTTCCCAAAATAGGCCTTAATCTTGATGCAAGAATCTTGGAAATGGTCTTGTAGAAAACATTGCAACAAGATATAGGTCTATAGTCCCCGACGATAGTGGTATGACTAGATTTCGGTATCAAAGCAATAACCGTGTGATTTACTTGCTTGAGGAGTGATCCCAAATTAAAGAATTCCAAAATGGCATCAACAAAATCATCCCCAACAGTCGCCCAAGCTTTTTTAAAGAAGCAAAAGGAAAAATCATCGGGTCCAGGAGATTTATCATCTCCTATATCAAAAAGAGCCTCTCTCACTTCTTGGTAAAAGATGTCCCTAATAAGAGTATCCCCTTGCTCCAAACTTACCAGGGGTCCTTCTCTGAGAAAATTTAATTCAATAGGTGCATTTGGGTAGTTTTCGCCAAGCAAAGATCTGTAGAAATTGGTGAATTCATTTTCGACTTCCTCTTGTGATGTAGTATAACTTCCATCTTCCTTGAGTACTTTCGCAATAAAATTCCTCCTAGTATTTCTCTTCATCATGGCATGGAAAAAGTTAGTACACTTATCACTATTGATAAGGTACTTACATTTGGCCTGCTGATAATAAAAGTTGCATTCTGCTTCACAAAGCCCAATGGCTTTCTTCCTCAATTCAGCCACCTCGCATTGTAGTTGTTGATTTGTGGGCTGATCATGAAGCAGTCTCTGTCCATTTTCCAGCTCAATTTTAGCAACATTTGCTCTAGAGGAAATGTGCCCAAAGTGTTTGGAATTGAGTGTCTTCAATGCTGCCTTTAAGTTATGAAACTTTTTGCAAAAAACAAACTGTTTAGTACCCTTGACCTCACTACTCCCAGCCATTTTGTATGACCTCCATGAAATCCTCATGTGCTATCCACATGTTAAAAAATTTGAAAGGTCTCCTATAACTTCCTTGCCCATCCAAGATTGAGACAATACACGGGGAGTGGTCAGATAGGCAACCTGAAGGTAGGAAATCTGCATATCCAAGAGTATCACTTTGCATCCAAGCCTCATTTACCATAGCTTTGTCAAGTTTGCTCCATATAGAGTTATTAGCCCACGTATAGAAACACCCCGTGGATCTAAGGTCCGAGAGACCAGCTTGCAGACAACAATTTGCAAAATCTCTCAAATCATATAGTGTGACCCCCAAGCCATTGCTTTTTTCCTCAAACTTTAAGACATTGTTAAAATCCCCAAGTAATAACCATGGTAACTGACCATTCATACTCATGATATTATTCCAAAGTGGCCTTCTAGTAACAATGGTATGAAAAGCGTAAATGAAGCTAACATGAAAGGTTTGCGAGGTTACCTTACAAGTAGCAATACTATGAATGGCTTGTGGTGAACACTCCGTCACTTCCAAAAGAACCTTCGATGGATTCCACAAAATCATGATTCTTCCAACCTCATGCGTGCTGAAATTGTTGACTTGCATCCATCCATGAAATTTGTTTCTCATAACTCGCTTCAATTTAGTTTCCACAAGCTTTGTTTCCAAAACTCTCGTAACATCAATGTCATACTTCTTAATAAATTCTCGAATCCCATTTTGTTTCAGGGGTTGGTTCAAACCCCTTATATTCCAAGAAACAATCTTCATGATGATATAACAAGAGCGTTACCTCTCTTGCTAATCTTTTTAGTTGTTTTCTTGGCCTGCATCTCATTCTTGCCTTTAGTTTTTCCATTGCAGTCTGACTTGGGGTTAGCATGTCCACAGTTTGTCATTACCTCCACATTTAGTCTTGTTTGCCCTTCACCACTTTTCTTAGCCATGTTTATTTGACTGTTGCTAGTTTTCCCCTAGGGTAGCTTGGAACTAGAACCCTCATGCAGCACTTTAGATTTACCGGTGTTCAATTGAAGTTTGTCAATTGTCCCCTCAAACTATCCATCTTGTGCTTCCGGTTCAGTTTCATGTCTGTCCCTAGTAGCTACATTCGGATCATCCTGGGTACCCATACCCTGTTTGGCCAGTGTGCTCGCTGTATTCTGAAGTAATGGTGGTGCAGAAACTTTAGACTGCGCATTCCCAGGCTGAGTTCATCCATGCCCCATTTTTCACAAGNCATACCCTGTTTGGCCAGTGTGCTCACTGTATTCTGAAGTAATGGTGGTGCAGAAACTTTAGACTGCGCATTCCCAGGCTGAGTGGACTCATGTGATGTTCTACCAACAGTTTGTTTGTTTGCAAGTTGGTTTTTCCGCTTTCTGTTCATCACCAAAGTGAAGTCTTGATCATTTCCAGTCTGTTGCCCATTAGTTTCATTAGTCTATTTTTTTCGCTTATGCATCCTTCTTACCATCAGTAGCCACTTTGCTATCCGACACTTTGCTATTTTCTGATTGTTGCTCATTGGTGGCTTCAACAGCCTTTTTGTTCCCAGCCTGTTCATTCTTCTTGCTACCGTTTGAAACATTGCTTTCAGCTTTTTTCTCAGCCCGTTTATTATAGCTACATTCATTCATGAAGTGTCCAAACACTTTGCAACAGCCGCAGAATTTTGGAACATGTTCGAAAATTATTTCTTGTTCCCTAACAACGTTATTGGGGAGCTTTACCATCACACTCTTCACGAGCTCTTTAGATGCATCAACTTCTACAAGGACTCTCGCAAAGGAGATTCTTTCCATGGTGGATGTAAGCTTATCAGTAGTGATAGGTTTCCCCACTTTGGATGCAATTTTACCCAATGCACTTGCACCCCAAAATTCCACAGGTAATCCGGGCAGATTGATCCAAACTGGAATAGAGCTTATCCCCTTTTCATCAAATTCAAAATAGCGAGGCATTTCTTTAAGCATCAACGGCCGACCAAAGACAAAATATGGGCCATTGCTCAGTACTTGAATTCTATCCATTTTCGATTCAAATTTGAATACCAACCACCCACTTTCGTGTACACAATATTGGTATTTTACATTCCACGAGGAACATATTTGGAGGAGTGCCATTTTCCCTGGGAACCATCCCGCAAAATATCCAATCACTCCATAGCCCCATTTTTCTTCAACATTAATAACATCATCAACATCCAGTTCAACCACATCCAATAGGTTGGTATGTTCCTCCAACTTTATACCTTCATCCGGATTTCTATTGCCCTTGAAAAGGTTCACCCATGGAACTTTTTCAACTTTGTCAGCCACGAGATTATCCTTAGTTTCAAGCAGGGAGTTATTGCAGAAACTCTCATCATCCGTGTCCTCATCGCCTAGTGTAATGGACGCACTTGGTGATTCAGTCACAAGAGTCTCCTCATCCATGCCCCATTTTTCACAAGAGTCGGGATTTTTGATTTCGGGAGAGCAGTTGAGAGTGTTAAGACACAAGGTAGCTGTCCAATAGCAGCAATTGAAATTTAGAAACTCTTTTAAGAAGATATAGAAGTAATCAACTTTGGATTAATAGTACTTTAAAATACATATAAAATAGTTAATAAAACAGAAAAATTGAATCAACGTTTTTGAAAAAGTTCTATTGCTTAACATCTGAAAAATTGAAGAAAAAGAAGTCTTGAGAATTCAAGAAAAGATCAAGGCGAGACTAGTTGTTTGTTATTGCCTAAAAGGTATGCGGCCACGAAAGACGGATTAAGCAAATTAGAGAAACAAAAATGAACAAAATACCTAATAGATTTTCCCAATGTAGTTCAATATATTGTTAAAGGTAATTATATTCACACCACGATTTTTATTTCTTGCACCACATTTTAATTGCATTTAAAGTTGTTAATATTTGCTTATTATAGCAATTATGAACCTAATGATTTTAATGTCATTCTTATTCTCAAACTTTCGATTAGTTAATACATTTTGCATTTGATAATAGTTTTATATTCAAAAGTCCGTCGAAATGGTGTAAAACAACCTATTTTTCCATCAAAAAGTACGAAAAAATATGTTTCCTCATTTCAAAGCAAAACAAAATATTTCAATATAAATCATCATCAAGGTCAAGACATACTAATTAATGGAAGGTTGAAGATAAGAATTCGACGAAAAAAGTTAAAGAAATAATTACTACAACGAAAAAAGATCGAGGAGTTTAACTGCAATTAAAAGATGATGTATCAAATAAAATTACAATGGCAATACAACCACCCATATATATGTTATCATCTCATTCATTGTCTCGTAATATTCATCAATTGACATTTTTTCAGAGCCCAAAAATATATGCATGATTATTCAATATGAAAAGCAATCAGGACAAATTTCACAAGTATATGAATGCACACAAATTTGCAATCTTTGGAAGTTTGGCATCATATGTCACAATTAGTGATTTGTTGAACAGACAACTCTGTTGACAGATTGTGTCTTGTTTCAAATCTTGTTTCTGGTCCTTCAACCTTTGTACCTTTCATTTCTATTATTTTCCCCAGGGAATAGGGACCCTTGTCTGCTACTTTTTCTCTTTTATTCTCCTATATATTACAATTTCTTAAGCTTGAAAAGAGCAGGACCTTTCTTACTCTTGGAATGTTTTCGATTCTCTTATATTATTTCAAAAATTTTGTGCTCATTTAGTTGATATAAATTGTTCATTTGTAACCGTATAAACAAGGCTTCTATATTTCTAATATATAGGAAGAAAAATTATACAAATTTTTAGGGCTGGACAAAACTCTCGAACTCGAAACGAACTCGAACCGAATCGAGCGGTTCTTATTAAGTTAAATACCCGAACGTGTATTTGAATCGAGAACTGACGAGTTTGATTTGATTCTCGGTTATAGACTAAAAACCGAATAAGACTAATTTTTTATCTTAAAAAGTCAAATCATTTTAATTTTTTTAAATAAATTTGCTAACTAATTAATTTAGTCCAAACCCAAAATATGATTTTACTATTTCTAATTTCCAGTCAAGCCCAACTTAATCAAATTGACCTAAATTTTACCCAAAGCTCTTATTCTATCATGGTATCGTTTCTATCGTTCTATTATTATGAACTCGTCATCTTCCTCTTCTTTTGATTTTTCTACTTATACAAAAATGTTTTTTTTCTTGTTTATAATTATGAAATTGAAATATAGACATCCAGCAGATCAGCCACAGCTAGCTGTATAAAATGTAACTAGGTATTTTGATGTTCATGAAAACATGAGATAGACAACTTTTTATTATTAATTGTTTTGAGGCAATGAATATCACTGTCTGAAAGCAGGTCCATTCCTTATTCTTTAGCATTTTCCCATAATAATTTCATCTAAATCTTTTGAATTATATAAAGAAATATGAACTGTTTGCATTTTAAAATATCTCCTTTAGGACCCATTCTTGTTCATTATTTAGTTCTTTATAATACAATTTTTTTTTCATTTTTCATTTTTTAATCTTGCTTCTGGGGTAGAATCCAACATTCTGCTACATGCCAAATATATTTTGACAGCTTTTATACTATTTTTTACCCTTCGATAGGGACTTTTTGAATATTTATTACATAAATTTAAAAGCCTGCATTTTTTCTCCTTTTGAATTAATCAATGTTGCAGCAATTTTCTTACAAAGACGCAACTTGTGCGTATAGAAGTCAAAATCTATTTGGACTTCTCAATCGACACCAAGAACCACATACCCTGACGTGTTACTTGCGAGCAAATGTAAGAATGCTTGGCGGCCAGGAGAGTCAAACAATAGTTGTTGTTCCAACAAAGTGAAATAAATATAGTTTTGACAAATGTAACAAATTTTATATAATGGGGCATCATTTGTTGGTCACATGAGCCATACCTATGCATTAGCTATCAAGCTAGCTATGTCTTGTTACTCTAGCAAATCACATCTCCTAGAATTATAAGCCAACCACATAATGAATATTTGACCATGAGTTATATTGTCATCAAGCTGGTCGAAGCTGAGGTCGTACAAAGGCTGAGGAATAGCTTCTAGAACTCCTTGGCGAGAAGAGTTGTTGGTTCGATATGTATGCTCGGTAATGATGAAGTATTTGGCCTTATTGGCTTAGGTACGTGTATCTATCGCCTAGGCTGTTTGTCTGAGCCCTAGATATTTCACGCGTTTACCATGTAGAGATGGACATGACGTAGAGCAACCAACGTCAATAACATTATATAATGCATAATGAATACGAAACAAAATCATGGCTTATTGATTGAATTCAATGAGTACCCTTGTTGTGAATTCCACTCTTTATTTTCTATTGATTCATATATAGTCTACGATAAAAGCTCGAGTTTCATACTTAATAAGGGAAGGCAATCAAAATAATTATAGACTTGTAGCTAATTTAAAATATGGTTGACCAAATTGGTGTTAAATAAACATGTAACATGCCATGCGTTGATGCTGAATTTTTTTTTTACGTACACACGTGTGTGTGTGTGTGTGATCCATGCAGTTGTGGGTACCATGAACCATGCTATATATTCTGGTCAATGTGAAGAATTATCAAGTGAGTTCCATCCCCATTTAGTGTGTACATATAAGCATTCTCCTGCATTTTCTTCTCAAGGCTACAGTTTCTATTGACAATGGAAAATTCTAATCCACTAGCCACTGAAAGTTTTTCATACAGTTGGTTAATAAACAAAAATCCCTCTTCTGATTCCTTTCTCAATTCCCTCAAATCTTTTGGTGAAAATTCGATTGAAGTTGGATCGAAAGAACAGAATTTCAAATTCGATTTTCCTGTATCAGCATCTCCCTTTTCCCTAGTTCATGCTGACGAGATTTTCTCTGATGGGCAAATTATGCCTATATATGTTGAAAGATCGAAATCTAAGGCTTTTAGTACCTCGACCTCGACTCCTGGCACGCCTATTTCTTCGTATTCTTTGAGAAGTCAATATGAGTTGCTACCAGAAGGGGCACTGGAAAAGAAATTGCTGGGCCAACCTAGGAGTACTAGGTATTTTTTCCTCAGAAAATGGAGAAAATCATCGAAAAGAGTGTTGCTGAAGTGTTTTGGATTTTTTAGGCCATTATGTAAAACTTCAGGATATTCCAGAAAAAACATTAGAGTGGATGATCTTGAGAGAAAAGTTTGTGAAGTTCAGAGTTGGAGCAATTCCCTCCAGGCATCGCCTTGTCCTAGTATAGCTTATTCCGCGGTTGATTGGGCTGATTTCAATGAAACCGCCCATAAAAACGATGTTTATTATGAACTCAAGAAGGTTGAGAGTCGAGAAAGTTCTCCACGAGAATCACCACGAGTAAGTTCGTCGTATTCTTTTAATGCTTGTGCTGATATTGAGAGCTCCATCAATGAAGCAATTCTATACTGCAAAAGATCAATAGGTACTTGTTAAAACAATATTTTTTTTTATTATTTTTTTTTTGCCGTTATGAGATCATTAAGATTGCATTTGAATTGAAATTTCGTGTTTTCTTGTTTTCAGAAAAATGAGAGGATTTATGCATTTTTTACACAGAAGACAGAAGCAAAGGGAGGACTATTTGCCAGTGACAAGACGATGTTAGTAATAATCTTCTCTGTATCGTTCCAATTTTATCAGAAAAATGCATGGAAAATTTCTGCACGTAAACAAAATTTTGAAAATTTTTGTGTTCAAGACATCAGTCTTGCTGCTGTAACCATAATTTTCTTCCCTGCTATATTTATTTGGAGCAATAAATTCAAACTACAGTTCAGTTCTTGATAGTATGATTCGCTAATCATTATACTTTATAAATTTTAGTTAGAAAATAATATCGTGCAGGAAAAATAAATGTAAATTAGTGGGTGTTTGGTGGAGATTAAAACTAGATTTTTAGTAGATTGTGATAAAAAATTTTGAAATGTGTGGTTGAAAAGCTGTGGGACCCATGAATGATGTGGTTAACACTTAATATTGATTGTTTAACTTTGACTTAAATTAAAATCTGATTTTAATCCGAAACAAACAGGGCCTTAATGAATCATTCTTGATTATGATAAGAAAAGATGATATTTTTGGCATCTTGTTAAAGCACGATATTACAATTTCTTATGGCTTTAAAGGGCCCTCACATGTTTCCATTATATCTTTTTGTTCCTTTGTGACGATTGTTATTCCATTTTGTGAAGCCTTTCTCCAACAGCATTGATGCTTGGTCCACCAATGGTGCTTGTAATGCTAGTACTTTAAGATGTGGTAAAAACACGTAACGATTATTTTGGGGTCCCATGTTGCTCGTGAAATACCTGTTTTGCGGATTGTTTTCACGTGTGAGTTCTATCCAAGATGTTTGTAACAGTAGTAGTAGGGCATATAAAACTTCTAAGAGACTATCGTTTGCTAATAGGGCGACCTGAGGAGGGCTACTTCCAATAAAAGATTCGTTGGGTAGAATCACCCGACTTGACCGCTGTGGACATCCATTCCGAAAGGAATAGATCTTAGCGACTAGTACCTTTGGATATTCTTTCACAATGTTTTGAGAACTTCAAGGAGACTTTATTTTTCAAAAGTATTTTCTAGGGCACTAAATTTTGCTTTTACTAACAGATTCACCTACCGATGACTGAACTCTTCTTTCCAAGTTTTGCTGGATAGCCCCACCCCAAAAGTTGTCTAACTGTAATAATAATAGATTGGTAAATATCATAGGAAAATGGTCAATCTTTAAGCACAGATTTAAGAAGGTAAGTACATTGTTATCGTTCCAATAAATGAATACTACTATATAACAACAATAAATTAAGTATTTTTTTCGTTAAATTTGAAGTTAGCTACATAAATTCTTTTCTGTCACTCCGCTTCATTCATTCCTAAACCTACTGAAAGATCCAAAATCATTTAATCTAAAACTCGTCACAACACTAGCCATTGGAGAATAACTCGCCCAACATGCGAAATATATATTTGTAATATAATATAAAATTGAAAATACAAAATATTACGGGGGGAGACATAAAAACATCAATTAAGGGTTCCCAATTCTGCAAGGAACAGAAACTTTTGCACTGGGGGGAAAAAACTTGAATAATGGTTAGTGTACATTCCATGGGTTACATATTATTTGACATCCTTCATGTTTTCAAAAAGAAACGGACGCGAAAACAGTTCTTTTTTTTTTTAAATCTGGCGAATAGTGTGTTGTTACGTGACATAATGTAAAACAATGATATCAAATATGATATACATGTAGCATGATTGAAAAAACTTCAAATTATTTACAAGAAACATAGTGGGTCCATAGGACAAATATTGCTAGGAGAAAAAGCCACAAAAACTCCATCATTTCTCTCTCTTCCCCCTTTTTTTTTGGGGGGGGGGGGG
>CAIGRT010006128.1:0-13206 GCA_903798405.1 Fraxinus platypoda
TGATACCATAACCACGTACATCCTAGTGGTAAAAACTGTGGGTAAAAAGCCTTGAAGAAAGGTTTTAATTCTTGAACAAAGAACCACCTTGAGAAAGAAACCCAGGAAGCACAATGAGCTCTAATCACCAAGGAGCCCACAGTGGGAATGTTCACCAGGATGCCTCTGAAGAAGAGATCCTACGCACAAATGTGAACATTCATCGCCCCCACCATCGCCACAGAAGAGGTGGCACGACTGCTCGCTTGGCGCGAGAAGTTGGGGAAATGGCAGCAAACATGAGAAGTATAGCCCAGCAAAATGCTGCCATGTAGCAGCTGTTAATGCAGATGCAACAACAAGCTGGGCCCCAGACACCTCAACATAGGGCTTTTCGCCAGGAGGGTGAAGAAAATGACACAATAGCGTATCCACCAATGTACGGGACGAACGACCCAATGGAAAGGGAAGTGGGAGTTGACACATCCACCAATTATGTTACGAGCCACCATGGCGAAGACACACCCATGGAAGAACACCTTTCCCCAGAATATCCTCGAGAGCATAAGCCTCAAAGGTCTGCTAGTGTCTTTGACAAGATTGGGCCAATGACCTATCCCTACCCAAGGGGAACAAGAACAGCCCCAAGAATACGAACCTCAAGGGATACCACCACCACCTAGGAACAGGCGAGAAAAAAGAGATGCAGCAAACGCGAGGAATCTTGTGGGGACATCGCAGCCTCGTTATTAAGCCGAGGAGGAAGATTCTGATGGCCCTTGTAGATCCTTCGAGCTGGATGATGATGATGAAAGTTTGCCATTCTCCCAGGAACTAAGGAGAGCTCCAGTTCCCAGCCACTTCGTACCACCAAAAATACCCAAGTATGAAGGGATAGGCGACCCAGCAAAACATCTAAACAATTATAAGACTCAGATGTTACTGCGAAGAGCCTCACCCGCACTGAAATGTCGAGCTTTCCATCTCACACTGACAGGAGTTACTGAAATTTGGTACAGTCCCATCCCTGCTGGTAACATTCGAAGTTGGCCAGATCTAAAGAAGGCCTTCCTGAACCAGTACCTGTCAAGCAAAGAGGGGGAGGCCCCTATCCAAAGATTGCAGGGTATGAGGCAGCAAGCAGATGAGACCCTAAAAAGTTACTTGGCTCGTTTCACGGATGAAATAACTTGCTACGAGCAAGTCACCGACAGAGAAGCCCTTTCCGCATTAAGAGGGGGCCTCAACATGAATACCCTATTCTGGAGAGATGTGCGGACTAAAAACCCAACCACCTACGATGCCTTGGTGGAAATGATGCGAAGTGAAATTGTTAACGAGGAATTGATTGACCATCGGAATCGAACTTCGATGGGACTCCCATTACCTTAAAGGCAGAGAAGAGGCCCTGTGTCCCATTTGGTGGACCAACAGTGGACCTAAGCAGGACACACTATAGCCCTCACCTCGGGAAAAGCTTTGGCAACTTCCACGCTAAACGATGTGCCCTCTTTAGCATATGAAGAGGTTGGACTTGATACCCACAGGCAACCAAATATATCCAGAGGAAGAGGCAGAGAAAGGAGGGAAAGAGAGCCTAGGGACAGGCCCTACTGCACATACCACCGAACCTATGGCCATAGCATTGAAAATTGCTCCTCCAGACCATATCATGGAGAGTCGGCCAGGGCCCCTGCTGCGAATAGGAATAGCTATCAAGGGCAAACACACTCCCCTTCATCCAGGCAAAAGACTCGGTACAACGAAGAAAGAAGGGATCGCCGAAGCAAGTCCCCCGCAGGGAACATAAAGAGAGAAATAGGCCAGGGGTCGGAGGCCAGGAAGGGAGCCCCCGTCCGCCATCGACAATGCACCCATCAAGGAGATCGATACCATAATTGGAGGCCCACATATAGGGAGGAGTTCCAAAAACGCTTTCAGGAACTATGCAAAAGAACCCCCACTGATAAATTACCTCATCAACAGCACCAGTTGAGGCGCTGGGGGCGGCCTACCAATCACCTTCTCCTAGAAGGATGTCTTAGGGGGTACACTATCCCCACTGCGATGTGCTGGTAGTGCGAGCTATTGTAGCCAGGAATGGTTTGAAAAGTATGTTGGTTGATAACGGGAGCTCTGTTAACATCCTTTTCAGAACAACCTTCGATAAAATGACTGTGGACCATGAGCTCGCCCCAATGACTGCCCCCTTATACGATTTTACTGGGGACAGCATCATCCCCAGAGGAAGGATCACACGGGCAGTGGAGATGGGAGAATACTCGTTTAAAGCTCAACACTTCATGGAGTTTTTTGTAGTAGACCACCGATCTGCCTACTACGGAGTTCTATGGTGGCCTGCCCTGAAGGAATTGGAGGCAGTAACGTCCATACATCATCTCTGCATGAAATTTCCCACCAAGGGAGGAATCGCAACGGTATGAGACGACCAAATGGGTCAAGGGAGTGCTACCTTAGCTCCCTATGGAAATCCGAGCCTAGAAACGTGAACATGATCCTGTTAGATACCGAGATGGCTGATGAGCCTGAAGAAGGCATAATCCCTGAACAAGGGAAAGACATCAACATGATAGATGCCCTTGAAGAAGGGGTCATCGAAGTGGATTTGGACCCTCGTGTTACAGAGTCCAACTCACAGGCGACCCCAGTGGAAGAACTGAATTCTTTTCCCATAATCCCAAACGACCCCACGAGGACATTGTAGCTAGGAAAAGACCCTGGGCCGGAAACAAAGGGCAAGATTAAAAGCTTTCTACTTAATAACTTGGACGTCTTCGCCTGGAAACACGAAGACATGGTGGGGATCGATCCCAAAATCAGCTGTCACCAGCTCAACGCATACCCCAAATTCAATCGTCACATGCAAAAGAGGAGAGCCTTAAATCCGGAATGATACTCCGCGTTAAAAGATGAAGTTCAAAGGCTCATATCAAATGGGTTCATTAGGGAGACAACGTACCCAAAGTGGATATCGAACCCGGTGCTTGTGAAAAAGAGTAATGGTAAATGGAGGGTCTGCATAGATTTTTCCAACCTCAACCAAGCATGCCCAAAAAATAGCTTTTCGCTCCCAAGGATAGACCAATTGATCGACTCTACTACTGGCCATAAGCTGTTAAGTTTCATGGATGCCTATTCAGGATATAACCAAATCCCCTTGCACCCCGCTGATGAGGAGAACACTTCTTTCATCACTGACCGAGGTCTATATTGCTACAAGGTCATGCCCTTTGGTTTGAAGAACGCCGGTGCAACTTACCAGCGGTTAGTGAACAAGATGTTCTCCGACCTGCTAGGAGAAACAATGGAGGTATACGTTGAAGACATGCTAGTGAAGAGCCTCAGGTCAATCGACCATGTTGACCACCTGCAAGCCACCTTCGACATCTTGAGAAGGTACCGTATGAAGCTGAATCCGTTCAAATGTGCCTTTGGGGTCGCTTCTGGGAAATTCCTAGGATACATGGTGAACCAGCGAGGCATTGAGGCGAACCCCGCAAAGCTTCAGGCCTTACTGAACATGAAATCTCCCAGCAAGCCAAAAGAAGTGTAATGCTTAATAGGACGCCTCGCAGTATTGAATCGGTTCATCTCTAAGGCGACTGATAAATGCATCCCTTTCTTCAAAGCCTTGAAGGGAGGAAAAAGATTCTGTTGGAGTAAAGAATGTGAAGAGGCATTTTGGGGGCTGAAGGAACACCTGGGACAAGCTCTCATTCTCTCCAAGCCAAGAAAAGGAGAAATTTTGTTACTGTACCTAGTCGTAAGTGCCGACGCCTTAAGCTCGGTGCTTGTCCGAGAAGAGGGCAACGCCCAGCTACCTGTATACTACGTTAGCAAGGCCCTCCTACCGGCGAAAACTCACTACACAGACATGGAAAAACTCGCCATATCCTTCATGGTCGCTTCTCGAAAGTTACGACCTTACTTCCAGGCGCACAGTGTACAAGTTCTAACAAGCCCTCGTTGGCTTTCAAAGGTTCTACAGGCAATTTTTAGGAATGATTGATGTAACGTCCGTAATGATGAATGTTAAGTCTGTCACGAAGTGTCGCTGATTCGTTGTCAATATATTAAATACATAACATGCTAGTGATATGATGTTTCGGCCTAGGAGATGAAGCCACATAGCTCTTATCCAACGGTTACCATTTCGGCCAAAACTCTATAAATAAAAACTCTTGTAACATTTGAATCTATTGCAATGATTTATACTTAAAAGCTATTCTCGATATTCTCCAGTTTATTTCATTTTCTTGTTTGCTTGAGTTTAGATCATCTTGCTTTGATTGAATTGTTTATGGTTGATTATAAATATGCAACCTCCTTTAGATATGCCGTCGGTGTCTGAACATTTTTGTCTCACGTGTTAGAGCATCTCCCACGTTCATATACCGCGAACTCGTCCGACCAAGTTTTTGGTCAAAGCGTTTTGGAACTTGCTTGCATGGACATGGGTGGACCTGACATCTGTTGTCCACGTCTCTTTACAAAAAGTTGGGTCAATAGATGGCGTCGTGTGTAGGAAGCCATACATTCAACCATGAGAAACCTATGAAAAAAGCTGATCAAAAAATATATTTTGGGTGGGTTTTTCTACCTTTGAAAAAAATGACCTGTTCTCGGAGAAAAAATGCTTGAAAACCTTAGGAGGACCCATTTGGGAAGAAGTTTTGTTTATTCCTTGAAAAAGGAACATCCTTTGTTGAGAAAAGATCTTTAGAAGGGTCGCATTTGAAGAAAAGACATCAGAATGAGCTCTGACAACAAAGAGTGAGCGTCTCAAAGGACTAGGGAACACCAGAAGAAAGGGAACCCTTACACGATGTTCCTACAACCCATCACTGATTTTACCACCCGCATCAATAAGGAGGGTCGAAATGTGGATCCAGGCTAGCTGCTAGGCTTACCAGGGAGGTAGCTACCACGGCAACAAACATGAGGAATATCACTCAACAGAAATTTCCATGCATGGGCTACTTAAGTGGAGGCATGGGCAAGGAGGTCAGCAAATTCTTTATGGCCTTCAAAGGGGTTATTATGCACAGCAAAGGTTAGTTTCCCCTTTCACACCACAAGGAGGATTCTTTCCCCAAGAAGATGAGGTTCAAAGTCAGAGGGCACCCCACCACCACGGAGACGACGAATCCAGGAACGAGAAATAGGTATGGATACCTTCTCGAACTATGCACCCGATCGCCCTACAGAGTATCTACTCGATGGAGATGATATATTCCCCATTGTGTATGAGCCAGAACCCAGACCTCAGAGATCTGCCAATGTTTTTGATAGGTTGAGTCTGGTAGGACCTAGAAATAGGCATCCCCAATCATCTCCAGCGCCTAGAAATAGGCCTCAACCGTCTCGCTTTGCGACATAGCATGAGAATGTAAAGGACATGAACCATTGAACCTTCCGCCTAGAAATAGGCATGAGGTGAGGGCGGAGCATGCTAGGAATCAGGCAGGGCCATCCCAACCACATGCAAGACATCATGTTCGGGAGGATAAAGACTCCAACGAACCACAAAGTTCTTGTGATCTCGACGACGACGATGAAAATTTGCCTTTCTCACATGGGCTGAGAGACGCCTCTGCCCCAAGCTACTTCGTCCTACCTAAATCTTCAAGTGTAATGGAAGGGGCGACCCCGTAAAGCACCTCAACAGCTTTAAAACCCTTTAAGGAGTTTCTCCCCTGCAGTGAAATGTAGAGCCTTTCACTTGACTTTAAGTAGGTTGCCGAAGTGTGGTACACTAGTCTTCCAGAAGAATTTATGAGAACTAACCAGATTTCAAAAAAGCTTTTCTTAAGCGTTTCGCAACTAGTAAGGAAGGCAAATGGCATATACAGTGTTTCCAAGACATAAGGCAACGGTTAAAAGAATCATTGAAAAGCTTCTTATCACATTTCACAAATGAAATGACTTACTGCGTGTAGGTTACTGATAGGGAAGCGCATCGACTTTGAGGAGACATCTAGATATAAACTCTTTCTTCTAGAGGGATGTACAAAATAAAGATCCCACCAGTTGTGATACCTACTAGAAAGGATCAGGCGTGAGATCATAAGTGAGAAAATAAAGGATCACCTTAATAGGGTCAGCCAAGGACCCTCATATCTTCAAAGACATTGAAGAAGTAGCCCTACCTCCCACTTAATGGACCACTAGGTGGAACAGTCGACCTCGTTCAATTTAGGATCGGCACTGACCGCAACCATGCTAAATGCAGTACCTGCTTTAGCTTATGAACAAGTAAACCTAGTGCTAATACGCACCAAGGAAGGCCTAACTAGCGAACTCTTCAATGAGGAAGGGGTAGATGACGAAGCACTGAACCTAGAAATAAGAACGAAACGCCCCTCTACTGCATTTACCACTACTCATATAGCCACAACAATGCTGATTGTAGAGATGTTACCTTGTACCCCCAATCAGATAATCAAAGGGACAATAGGAGTTCGCGAAGAGACCCACACCTTCATAGGAAGAATCAATGACTTAGGAGAGTGAGGCTAGGCCAACTTGTCAAGATGATGCTTCTCACAAGTGGGAAACAATGGAGAAAGGTTTAGAGAGGACCTAAGACAAAAAAGGGTTCCTCCAGCCACCACATGCCATGAACCCATTCAAGAAATAGATACAATTTTTGTTGGAAGGGAAACCAAGAATGCACAAAGGAACTATGCAAGGGAGACCAAAAATTCCCCAATGTAGAGCCTGAAAGCCCAAGATTGACACCAAGAGGGGGGTAAATTGGTTATTAAAACGTTTTCGTTAATTACTCAAAATTTTAATCTAATGAACACACAAATGATAGAGATATAAACTAAACACAAGTAAGCATGTAAATGAAACAATGTAAACACAAGTAAGCACGTAAATGAAACAATATAAACTTGCACAAAGTAAAAACGTTAAGTAAAAGGGTTAGAGAGTGCAAACGATATAATATGGAGGTTCGATCCAACGCAATGATCTACTTCCCCCGTTATCAAGCTCTCCAACACGAGCAATGCCTTTTTCACTATGTTGATTGACTTATGGTGTAATCCAAACCTTTACAAAGCTTCCGATGACTTACAACCAAGGAGCACCGATAATTTTACAATGTTGAGCTTTCCAAGACCTCAACACGACCCACAATTCAAAATGAATTTACAAGATAAATCTTCTCTTCTTATCGAACAATAGATTCAAAGTTGAGAACAAGAAGAGAAGAGGCAAACACTTCAATAGATGACAATGAGTATAGCTCAAAGTGTTAGGTTGNTCTTCTTATCGAACAATAGATTCAAAGTTGAGAACAAGAAGAGAAGAGGCAAACACTTCAATAGATGACAATGAGTATAGCTCAAAGTGTTAGGTTGAAAAACTTTTCGAAGAATCAAGGATTTTCACAAAATTAACCACTCAAAAGTTTTTTGAGAATTTAATGTTTTTGATATTCTAAAGATAAAGAATAAGGTGGTTGTGATAAGTAAAAACCTTACTTTAATGCTCTTGAAAAAACATTCTAGCAAACAAAAAGTGAGTAAGGTATTTATAGCACTCAAATCGACCAAGGCTCTGTCCATCCGAACAAGGAATCCGAACGTCTGGATCAATAAAAAAACTAGTTGTTTGAAGAATGTCAGAACGGTAAAAAATGTGACCGTTGGAGGTCATCCGGATGTCCGGTTCCTTATCCGGACGTCCGGATGGGCATTTTGCCCTGTACGTTTTCTTACGTGATTTTTCGTTTGATGTAATTTCTTGAAGTACTTTCTCACGTATTATTTTCAAGGTAAGTGACTCGATAAAGATTTTATGCAATCATTTGATTTTGAAAATAGTTTTTCTTAATTCACTTTGAGCTCTTAGTAATTCATTTGCCAAGTATTGGAGCATTTTGCCTTTACATGAATGTGAAAAGCCTAAGTACTGTGTTTTGAACATCTTGAGGTACATCGTTTGACCGTACTTTAACTTTTGTCTCGATCCCCGTTGAGGCGGATTTTTCAATATTGTTCTTCATAGCCTCGATTGATCAATTTTGTTTTCACATCGATCTTCGTACGCAAATTACTTGACCTCGAACTTCGTGTCATCAATTTTATGCAATAATCACTATAGACACTCAAAATCAATTTATAAGAAATAAAAACGATTTGTTTGTGATAATCAAAATGAGACGTCAACCATAGGTCAACAGAGCCTCATTGTCGGCATCAACCATTTCCAAGCCAGTAGGGAGATGTAGCCAATTACCTTCACCCAGGAAGATGCTATAGGTTTACACTACCTCCACTACGATACTCAAGTTGTAAGGGCAGTTGTTGCGTGTGACGGTTTGAAACGAATGTTAGTGGATAATGGGAGTTCTGTCAACATAATTGTTGGAGCTACCTTTGATAAAATGGTTGTGGATCATGAGCTAACCTCCATGACCTCCTCACTATATGGATTTACTAGAGACATCATCATCTCGAGAAAAAAAAATCACTCTAGCAGTGAAGATGGGATTAGAGCCCTAGGTGGATCATCACTTCAAGAAATTCTTGATAGTGGATAACCGTTCTGCCTATCATGGACTCTTGGGACGACCTGCTCTAAAAGAATTATAGGTTGTCATCCATCCATCACATATGCATGAAGTTCACAATTGAAAAGGTATAGAGACAGTCTGATGTGATCAGATGAGTTCAAGGGAGTGTCATTTGAATTATCTAAGAAAGGCGGAACCTCGAGACGTCAATGTAATTCTGGTAGATATTACCATAGACGACGACCCTGAATAAGGAGAGACCCTTAAGGGAAGATGTGGAAATGTTAGACGCCATTGAAGAAAAGGCTGTCTTTAGAGCGATAGATGACCCTGCAGATGGGAGAACTGCTAAAGAAATGGCAAAGGTCGATGAGCTGGATCCTGGAGTCATCGAATGGGAACCTCAAGTCACTCTAGTTGAGGAGTTGGAAAGTTTCCTAGTGGATCCCTAGGTTCCCTCCAAGTACCTACAGGTTGGAAATGACCTATCGATGGGCTAAGGAGGAGCTAATGCATTTTTTATGTAAAAAAATTAGTTGTCTTTACTTGGAGGAATGAGGACATGGTTGGCAATGACCTAAATGTTAGTTGCCATGACCTAAAAATTAATCCTAAGGTTGCCCCACATCGATAAAAAAGGAGGGCCCTCAACCTAGAAATGTATGAGGCCTTGAAGGATAAAGTGAAAAAGCTGATTGGCAATCGTTTCATAAGAGAGGCCACTTATCTGAAGTGGATTTCCAACCCCGTCTTTGTAAAAAAACATAATGGAAAGTGGTGAATATGCATTGATTTCTCCAACCTCAATCAATCTTGCCCAAAGGACAGTTTTTCCCTTCCACAAATAGATCAACTTGTTGATTCCACTACTCGACATGAAATACTAAGCTTTATGAAAGCTTATTCAGGCTATAATCAAATCCCCATATACCCAGTTGATGAAGAGCACACGTCCTTTATAACAGACATAGGTCCTTACTGATACAAGGAGATGTCCTTTGGGAAGTCCTCATTGATAGAATGTTTGCCGACCTCATCAGAGAAATAATGGAAGTCTATATAGATGATATACTGGTAAAGAGCTTCGGAGTAGGGGATCATGTAAAGCACTTAGATGAAGTTTTTTAGGTACTGAGGAGGTGCGGGATGAAGTTTTTTAAATGTGTGTTTGGTATCGCCTCCGAAAATTTCTTAGGCTATATGGTCAACCAAAGGGGGATAAAGGCAAATCCTAAGAAAATTAAGGCCTTGATTGAGATGAGGTTCTCCCGAAGCCTAAAGCCTCTTCGTCTCAAAAGCCTCTCAAAAGCCACTGATAAATGCCTTCCTTTCTTCAAGGTTCTAATGGAAGGAAAATGTTCCAGTGGACAAAAGAGCGCAAAGATACCTTCCAAAGGTAAAAGAAGCACTTGGGACATGCCCCATCCTTTTGAAACCAAAAGATGATGAACCCCTCTTGCAACTATATTTGGCGGTATCTACTAATATAACCAGTTCGGTGCTTGTAAGAGAGGAATGAGGTCATCAACTGCCCATATATTATGTAAGCAAAACACTTTTAGCAGTAGAGACCTATTACCCAGATATGGAAAAACTAGCTCTCGCCTTGGTCACAACTTCTGGGAAGTTGAGACCGTACTTCCAAGCCCACAGTATATATGTTCTAACAAACTTCCCACTAAAACAAGTGCTCCAGAAACCAGATGCCTTTGGGAGGTTGTTGAAATGGGATGCAGAGCTCGACGAATTCAATGTAGTCCACAAGACGAAAACGGCTGTCAAGGGCCAAGTACTTGCGGGCTTCGTCGGAGAATTCACCAATTCTCTTGAAACGGCTGTCAAGGGCCAAGCACTTGCGTGGACGTTAGTGGGCCCGACATCTTTTGTTCACGTCATCTTTACGGTCAACACCAATCATGATTGTAAACTTAAACTCTGAACTTACATCACTCAACCTTCTCAAATATCTAAACAACCACTTCAAAGCTTCCCCAACAGTTAGGTCTTGGATTAGACATACTTGTTAAGTGTACTCACAACACGCTAATATTTTAACTTATTATTAAAAGCAATCAGTTAGTTGAGCAGTATCACTTGTTGGTAAAATTGGAGTTAAGACCACCAAGGTGAAAATTGAAAAAGAAATATTTTGAGGATGTTGAAGATGGAACTCGAAGTGTTAATTGACATTACTATAGAGATTGAATTTTTAAGGCATTAGGTGTTTGGGTATTTATATATATGGTGTAGAAGCAGTGCCAGTCCTGCCTGTAGGTGGGATAAGCGATCGTCTAAGGCCCACGCCTTGGTGAGGGCCTAATTCAATAACTATCCTAACATTAAAATCTATAAATTGAACATAAATCATCATCCTAACTTTTCAACAATTATAATGTGTGCCACAAAAAGAGAGGGTGATTCGGAGAATTCCTCTTAATATTTTGAAGATTGTGATTAACCATTACTTAAGATTATGAAATCCTTAAAAATGAGCACATCGCTCTGATACCAATTGAAAGTCCAAGAATAATTAATCAAGAGGGGTGAATTTGTTTTTAAATTTTTTCGAGAAATTCGAACAAGTTATGAACGAATAAATCAATCAAGTAATATGCACAAATATAAAAAGAGATAAATGAAATGGAAGAGATTATGCAAACGATATATTTGTGGATGTTCGATCCAAAGTAATTATTTACATCCTCCATTACAAAGCTCTCTGTCATGAGTAATGCCTTTTTACTAAATTTGATTGACATATGGTGCAAACCAAACCCTTACAATGCTTCTGGTGACTTATAAACAAGGAGCACCGATCCTTATACAATATTGAGTTTTTCGGGACCTCCATACGATCCACATTATTAAGCTTTCTAGGGAAATCAATATGATCCACAAATTTGAAGATGAATGATTTTATAATTTGAAATTTCTCTCTTAATAAATGATATAAACAAATTAAATACTAAGAGAAATATAGGGTAACACTTAATGGAAAGCTCAACTGTTAGATAAAAAAAATTTGATGATAAAAATGAATAAAGAATTTGATTCAATCAATCAAAATATTTTCACAATAAATGATTTGATGATAAATAAGATGTAAGATCAATATAATTTTGTTAAAAAATATATCACTTTTGATGCTCTTGAAAAGTCTCTTATTGAATGCAAAACGTGCATGTATTTTTAGAGTTCAACGAAAAAAGAATATATGTGGAACCGGACAGTCAACCGGATGTCTACTTTTGTGTTCAGACGTACAAAACAAGCCGTTGTGTACCAAATGTTAGAACGGTCAAAAAGTTACCGTTAAATGAATCGAACATTCGTATGGACATTTGGACGTCACTACTTTGTCCAGACGTTTACATTTCACAAGTTTAGTCCATTTTGACTGTGTTTGGTCCAATGTGAAAGTTTTTTAGTAATATAATGGTGTTTTTCAAAATATCATCTAAGTTCGATTATAATTTTGAAAATCAATTTTGCTTTTGATAAAAGAGAATTTTTGCAAGTGATGATCAAAATAATTTTTAGCACATAAAAATGGTTTTTGAGCTTTCATCGTTTAGTGTTAAGAATTGAAGCGTTTATACCGTTACAAATGCATAGAAATATCTAGTCTAAGATCTTTCTTCGGCGTTTGACTTTTGAAGCTTTTTGTTTCGAATGATTTTTTTTGAATGTTTAACTTCAATCTCAATTTTTATTGTACGTCCGATTTGTAATGCGAATGTTTTGGTAGTGACCTTTTTGTCCTCAATTTGTAACAATAGTTTCGAAGACTTAAATTCAATTATTAGAAATAAAATTAACTTGTTTGTTATGATCAAAATATTAAGGATTAAGTCAGTCATACGTCAACATACGCAATGCTAATTGGCTGGATATAGAAAAACAAATAGATTAAGAGATGTATACTCATGATATAAGATTGTTTAAAAGTTTTAATTTAGTATTTTTTCAACCTTGAATATTTTTATTTAATAAATTTTTTATTATTGCAGATTTTTTTAAAAATATTTATAGGAGCCTGGACTAAAGCCTCCAACTTATTTTGATGATCAAAATAAGTTTTAGCACATAATAATGGTTTTTGAGCTTTCACCGTTTAGTGTTAAGAATTGAAGCGTTTATACCTTTACAAATACATAGAAATATCTAGTCCAAGATCTTTCTTCGGCGTTTGACTTTTGAAGCTTTTTGTCTCGAATGATTTGTTTTGAATGCTTAACTTCCATCTCGATTTTTATTGTACATCCGATTTGTAATGCGAATGTTTTGGTAGTGACCTTTTTGTCCTCGATCGATCAACTTTGTAACAATAGTTTTGAAGAGTTAAATTCAATTGTTAAAAATAAAATTAATTTTTTTGTTATGATCAAAATATTAAGGATTAAGCCAGCCATACGTCAACATACACAATGCTAATTGGCTGGATATAGGGAAAAAAATAGATTAAGGGTTCGTTTGATTGCAAAGGTGGAAAATGGGTGGAAAGAAAATGAATTCCAAGGAATTGAATTGCCTATAAATTGTTTTACTGAAAATTGTAATTAATTGTGTTTGATTGGTATAATTTTCCACCTGAAAAATGTTGAAAGTTTGGTGTCCGTTTGACTTTATTTTTCATGAAATTTGTCTGTTAAAGTGATAATTTTTTATACCATTGAGTT
>CAIGRT010006135.1:0-30818 GCA_903798405.1 Fraxinus platypoda
CCATAAAAAACGAAGTCAAATGGACACCAAATTTTCAACATTTTCCATGAAAAATTATACCAATCAAACACAATTAATTACAATTCTCATAAAACATTTTCTAAGAAAATCAATTCCTTGTAAAACATTTTTTTCCACTCATTTTCCACCCTTACAATCAAACGGACCCTTAGAGAAATTGAAAAAGATTCGTAATGAACCCAACTAGGGAGCAATTTGAAATTTCAAAACCTATTTAAGGATTAGTCCTTGTTTGACCTTCATTTTTTTCAAATATAAGTTTTTTTTCAAATTTATTTTTAACCATACATTTTATGAAACTCATTACTTTTATCAACATTTCATCAACTTTTATCTAAACTTACTAAAAAAATGATTTTTAACTGAATCAAACGGAGGTTTAAACCTTTCAATTTGAACTTAGCACTTTTTGGTTTAACAAAAAAAAAAAAAGGTTGATAAAAATTAAAATTAAAATCAATATTTAATTTTAACTACATAAAAATTTTATGAGACTTACAACTTTTCTTAATTTTTCAATTGTAGATTTTATTAATTTTTGATAATTTTAACTATTAAAATAGATAATGACACCACAGAGCCAATTCAAAAAAGCATAAAAAAAAATGGAATTTTTAACACGGTCCATGGCCAATTTATGAGGATGAATTGCAATAAATAAAGGGCAGATAAAGACAACCTGGACACCCCACTCACCCCACTCCTACATCACCATTCTCATCCCAATCCTAATAGTCTCCTCCCCTGCCTCTTCCTTTTCAGTTTTCAATTTTTCTGTCTACATATAGATACAGGTATATTTTATGTATATGCATGGAGCCATCAATGGATCCACCACCTCCAACTACTGACTCAACTGGTGAAGCTCACATAGCTCCCGCAGCGAACCCAACTCCAACTAATAAAGCCCCCGCCCACAACCACCCAACTTATGCTGAGGTACGTATAACTGGAAAGACCCTTTGTCTAATTTTTGCTTAATTTGCAAGTTTTTGGGTTTAATTTTGTTGTTTGGTAGATGATAACGGCGGCAATTGGGGCTTTGAAGGAGAGAAATGGGTCGAGCAAAAGGGCCATAGCTAAGTACATAGAGAGTCGGTATTCGAACCTGCCACCCACTCACTCGGCGCTGTTGACTCACCATATGAAACGGTTGAAGAACAATGGTCAGGTACTCATGGTGAAGAACTCTTACAAGCTTCCTAGATCTACTAGTGTACCTGTTACTGCAAATGGAAACGGTAATTCCATTTCTAATCCTGCTTCTGTTGGGCCCAAAAGACGGCCCGGTCGTCCCCCCAAGTATGCTCAAGCTGCAGTGCCCAATGTTATACCTGTTTTTGCTCCTGAAGCACAACAGGCCATGCCTGTGACAAATGACGTACCCATTGTTGTTCCGGGGACTGAATTGAACATGGCTATTGGACCAGGGTCTGTGTATGTTTCTGTTGGGTCGGTAAATGGTGATGCTTATGGTGCTGGAGATGGAAAGAAAAGAGGCCGTGGCCGTCCGCCTAAGCAGGGTGGGCTGAACCAAGGTGGACTAAATAAGGGACCTGGTCGTCCGCTAAAGAGTTTGGGGCCTAAGTCAGGTAGTGTTGAGAGGCCGAGAGGGAGGCCAAAGAGCGATTCTTATTCTTCTGCTGCTGTTGTGACTGGGACGACTGCTCGAGGACGGCCAAAGAAGACGGTTACAGCTGCTGGTGTGGTGAAGGGGGCCGGGAGGCCCCGTGGAAGGCCACCAAAGCCTAGGGATTTGGTAGCTGGGATTGCTCCACCTGTGGCCATCGGTGGAATTGTAGCACCTGTTGCTGTGAGGATGCCTACTGGTGCTACAATAGTGGTAGATTCTGGGGGAGTTGCACTGGTGGCACGGAAGCGGCCAGGACGACCACCAAAGGCAGGTGGAGAGGCGAAGAAATCATTGAAGCAGCCTACGATGAAGCTCAAAAAGCTCAGAAAGCTATCTGGAAAACCATTGGGGAGGCCCAAGAAGGTAAAAATCATGTTTTTGTGTCTTACTTATACATGTGGAGTGTTAAAAAAGCTGTAGAAATTGCACAAATTTTTTCATTTCTTTATGATTGTTAAGAATTATAGTACTCCTTTTTTTCCAGAGAAAAGAGTTGCAGCTAACAATAGAATGAACTTGGGCATATATAAAACCTTCCATTATAGGTGAAAACTATTAAAATAAACTTTCCTTTCTAAATGGGCAAACAAAATAATGCTTAGGCATGAACAAGCCAAAGCCGCAACAATTAAATAGTATGAAAAGGAAAGTGCTTCCATTTTATTCCAAAACTCCTAACATACAAGATCATGAGAATGGGAATCGTAGTTCCTTGTTTAAGCAAAAATGTAAAAGGGCTTACTCAAAGAAGGAAAGTAAGATGAGGTACTCAAATGAATCTAGTTATCAATTCCAAGGGTTTGTTGCAAACCTAATGTTACTTCCTTTTACCTATTTTTTTTTTAGTTTGAACCACTCCGTAAAAGTATGGAATTCCCCATTTTATGTGGAATATTGCTGTCACTAATTATAGCCTCTCTTGGATTCGATTTGATTGGATGTGAAATATATCTTTGCTAACCAACAAAACTTAACAACATGAGTTTGTGACAAATTTAAATGCTTTGATTAAGATAATTTTCCATGTTTACAATTCATCCATATATTTTCTTTTGATTCAATTGTTTTTCATGATTTTCATTAAATTACCTAATAGTAATGATGTAAGTTGACACTATTACAATTATTTTCAATATACATTCAATTGAATATTTAAATATGTTGGTTTTAAGTCTTTGCTTTACCAAAATTTATTAATTTTGAGATTCTATTTTATTCTCGTTCAACAAATTTTTGGTGCTTTTAGCATCGTAGTGACATGGACTCATGTTTCAAGAAATAACACGTGAAATAGGAATTTACCAAGTTATTTAAAGAAGGAAAACTGATCCTGAAAGTAGGCTTTGAATTCTTAGTTTGTCTCTAGACATAATCGGATCAAATAAAATTCTTACTCTTCCTAGAAATGACTAGTGACTTAAATATATCTTCCATTCCATGCTTTCTAGTCAATAATTCAAGTTGTTGTCTTAGAATCCTTCTGTAAGAATATCTTTAAGATGCTTTACGTTTTGGAATAAATTGCATTTGGATTAATCCGCTTTCTATTTTTACTTTGATAGAATGCATGTCCAACTCTTCATGCTTAGTCCTATCCACTTTATACTTGAGTGAGTGTGAACACCTATATATGCTTCACCATATGATTCCCTTTAGGCAAATTAACACACTACCAAATTCCATTATTGTCAAGGACTTGTTTATCTTCTAAGCTCATTTTCTTTCCATTTGGGAACAACAAAATCATCCTTTACAAATCTTAGCACACGATTTGTTAGTGGTAGATGCCATATATGTAAGGAAAAGTCTATTGTATGACTCCATTTTCAAGGAGATGCATAGTACACAATCCAGTTCCTTTACCAAGAAATAGATAAGTCACAAAACATCTATACTTGTGATGTAGAGAGACATAATCACTTTTTTTCAAAAATTATAACTAATAAGAGAGGTGCAATTAAGCTCTATATCATCCAATATCAAGCCCAAGATCCACCCCGAGCACTATTGGTTTGGGGGCCATACCCTCTTACAAATAGGCTCATCTTCATTTTCAGGAGAATCGGATACGGGACACCTCCAGCTCTGATAGAAACCGATGTAGTAAGATGTGAACACTTTCCTCAAAAGTTATAAGTTATAGGAGAGATCCAATCAAGCTCTATATATCCCACGAATAGGCTCGAGAATCCACCTAACACTATTTGTTTGGCGGCCAACCCCCTTAAACAATAGGCCAACCTCCATATTTAATCATGCTTTGCATCAGCTAGGTTATGATATTTGACCTACATGTGTTTTACAAGTTTCTTATTTTCGGATTGGACTCTTGAGGATTTATAAGAGGTTAATTTTCTACACCATTTTGAGGAATTTTCCTCCTATAATAGATGCGGAGCTCATATTGAGTTTGTTCAGTTAGTTGTTCTCTACCTACCGTAGTTTCTTTAATGGAAGCACATATTTAGACTTATTTGGTTGTTTAGGACATTGACAAAGGATGGCTAGCAGGTTCTTGTGAAGTTGTTATTAGGCGTCTAGGTAAATGCGAATAAATTTCCCAAAAATGATCAACACTCATATTCTATGACGTACGGACACTCCTATTAGGATAGTGTGTTTGTATTCAACACATGTCATGTTGTGTTTGAAATCGACACTCATACTGATGTGGGACAATTTTATTCCAAATATGATTTCTTGTTGTAATAGTGTTTTATCTTTTTTTCTTGTTTTTTCTTATTTAGAATGGGATTTCTTTCTTTCTTTATTAGAATTTGATTTCTTCCTTCTTTTAGATTAGGATTTTGTTTCTTTTTAGGATTTTTAGTTTTCTTTTCTCGTAGTATTTCAGTTTTCTTTCATTTTATGATTCTAGTTTTCCTTCCTTATATTGATCAAATCAATGAATTATTTTGCACATATATAAACAAAGGCTTTGTACACTTTTGAAGCAAATAATTCATTATAATCAAATTATTCTCTATATATTTTCGTTTTTTCGACTTTATTCTTATTTTAAGAATTTCAATTCTAATTTTAAACCAAAATTGGTATGTGTTGATGCCATTTGTAGAGGTCGAGATAACATGTATGTATTTTGGTTGTATTATAGGAAGATTGTTTTGTTATCATGTGTTGAGCAATTTGCAAATACCCGTACAAACAAAGCAAAAAATTTATAAGGCTAGGTCAAGAAGTCATTTAAAATGATCAAAATGTTGCCTACCATGATACTAAAATAGAGGTAGAAAAGAATGTGTAAGTTGAAAACTCGAGAGCTACTGATCCACGTGAGGATGAAAAACACTAGTGAAATTGCAATTGAAGACCCTAAGATTGAGCTACACTTTGATGATGAACAAGCTAAAGATCAAAAGTGTCGAACAGAAATCAGGGAATTGACCTTGCCAGTTAAAGGAGTCGAACGCGAGGCTGGTCAAATTAAGAATAAAAATTTCGTTGACCTTCTTTGCAATTCGAATGTCAAAGAATTGCACAAGCACGAGGAAAATAGTGAAACGTGTAGCATTGAAGATGACACCATTAAAAGTAAAAAAAAAAAGAGAAGCACAAACAATTGAAAATTCCAGAGTTTATACGTGCACAAAGGGGGTTTGAGAATGAGAGTTTGAATAAAGCATCGTTTCTAAAGGAATATCACACACATAAGTGTCCTTAAGGATGAGAAGATGAGCAATGTAGGGACAAAGTTGATGTCAGGGCAATTGAGGATAATAAAGAGACGGACATTTGTTCAATATGTGACCTGGCTAATACTTTTTAGTATATTTCTTCGATTGATTGATTTTCTTTTCTTCAACCTAATTCGAGGACGAGTTTTTTTCCAAGTGGGGAGAATGATAGTAGGACTATTCCAAATAGGATTTCTTATTGTACAGGGTTTTATATGTTTGTCTTCTTCTTTCTTGTTTAGAATATTATTTCTTTTTCTTTTTCCTTGATTAGGCCCCCGTTTGGTGCACATTTTTGGAAAGAGAATGCATTTTTACTGTTAATGTGATGATGAATATGTGGTTGAAAAAGAAGGAAAAGTTATTGATGTGATGAAAAATATTATTTTATTCAAGAATGTGGTTAAAAATGAGTAGAAGAATGAGAATGAAAAAAATAATGTGGCTCAAACATGACCTAGAATATAATGTCTTCTTTCTTTTAGATTAGTATTTTGTTTCATTTTAGCATTTTTTTTCCTTCTATTAGTAAAATTAGGGAATTATTTTGCCCATATAAATAATGACTTTTTACACTTTTCAGCCGCCAATCTATTATAATTGAATTATTCTTTACATATTTTCACGTTTTCAACTTCATTCTTGTTTCGAGAATTTCAATTCCACTTTTGCTCCACGGACACTATAGTATATTAAAAAATTTAAACCATTGAAACAGTAGTTTACAAAAGTCACGTTGAACTTGTTTTACATATATTTTTTTTTCCTTGTGAGTAATATATAGCCCCTGTTTGTCACTTATTCTTTCAAAACTCTAACACGTAAACCCAAAACTTTTCTTTACTTTTTAACTACACATTCTCCAAAAATTCATTATTTAAAATAATTTTTTTTAAGAAAATGGCCACCAAATAAGGGCATACTTTAACTAAAAGTCACTTTAATATAACAAATAGCTTCTCTGATTTTAAAAGATTTATTGTGTGTGTTGTATTTTTTTTGATAGGTAATCAAATAATTTTATTAATCAAAAAGAATACACAGGAAGTGTATTATCTACAACAAGAAAGAAAATACATGAAGTTAGGCAGCCCCTCTATATGATTACTAATTGCGGCATTAAACCAACTATACAAAGATAAAAGAATTTTCTAAATTGCTCTGTAGTCTGTGTTTGGTCTTCAAAACAGCAGTTGTTCTTTTCTCTCCACACACACCATATAATGCATCCTGAGATAAGATTCCAAACAAGCCTACTATCCTTATCATAAAGCTTTCTCCCATGCCCGCAACATGTCTTCAATACATCTAGGCAACACCCAATTTATATGTTGAGAAGCCAGAATATTATTCCACAGCCAACGAACACCGTTACAGTGAATGAACAAGTGGTCATGCGTCTCCCTATCACTCCTACGCATATAGCACCACTCGGTTACATAAAAGCATTTTCTTCGGAGGTTATCCATCGTTAATGCCTGCCCCCTGACAACCATCCACANCACTCGGTAATACAAACACCCCTTCTTCGAAGATTATCCATTGTTAACGTTTGCCCCCGCACAACCGTCCACAATAAAAAGGCCACCTGTGGAGGCAATTTACATTGCCACACCATCTTTCAAGGGAATGAATTCTCCACAGGTCCTAAAAGGGATCTAAAATAAGAGTGAACTAAAAAAACACAATTCCGTGCCAATCGCCATCGGCTACGATCTTCCTCTCTAACCCGAATTTTCACATTATACAAATGGTTTAAAAACAGTGCATAATCATCTCTTGCTCTATTGAGGGTAGTCCATCCGTCAACAAATTCGTGTCCATCTCGTCCAATGTAGTCGACTCCAGGTTCACCATCTTCGGCACCCCTTCCTTAGACCAGGAGACCTTCCGATTTGCTGCGAACCCCGAAACTCTCTCATCTGTATCCAACTCCACCACTTCAACCCCCTCATCATTTTCGGAGTATACTGCTTCAATTCGTGCCTGATACTCACAATTAGGTTTAGTCCTTCCCTGCTTGTCTTTAAAGTGAGCTGCAATCGGTGATAACTCCTTAGGAACCAAGCCCGCTTTTTGTTTTTCGTTAACTAGGGAGTCATCCACGCCAACCCCATACTGATGACAAAAAACTATTTTGGGGGTCGCCTCAGACCCACCACCTACTAGCCTGATTAAAGCATCCAACTCTTCTTTCAACACCTGGACGCGGGCCCTTATTTCAGCATTGTTCATTATTCCACCCTGTGAACCTTCTGCATGGGACTCCATCGGCATAGGCACCCCAAGATGATCGTCAAACTCCCTCACATTATACATCTTGTCATTTCGCACTATCCCCCGTTGGTCATCTTTATGCGATGTCTGTGAGTTAGCCGTAACTTCGACATAAGTCATCCCTTGTCGATTTCTTGCTTTCGACGTTTAGCTTTATCTCCAGCAACAAATTAATCAACAACTGCCCTAAACACCCTCGAAAATGATGCCCATCCCTCACCATTCACTCTTTCCGGCAACATCACAACTCCCGTCCGACGCCCTCCATACTGTGGTATCGTCGAGTACCTACCACGGCTGTTCGCACAACGTTGTGCCAAAAAAGCCCTTGTAGACTCGTAAAACTGAGACAAATTCCTCTTGACTTACTAGCCGCTCTCAACTTATCCACCATAATCACCATCCATAGTGCACCAAACCTCCACATATAGATAGTGGACGACATCCTCGAGCCCCACTCTATTATCCTAACGGTACCCGATTTGTTAACAGACACCTCAAACTCCTTCGTCTCAACTCTAAATCGTCGATTAAATGCCATACCATATACATCCACCGCTTTTTCCTCTGATTTTGAAGAAACGGCACATCAGATGACAAAATGGGCCTGCGGATGACACTAGGGATGACCTGTCGAATTTTCTGGATTTCCAGCGAGGCCGTGGGCTACACGCGTTGGCATGGCCGTCGCCCGAGCGGTGCGTGGTCCCTCCGGCGTCGGAATGGGCTGCAAGGAGCGCCGGTCAAGCGCGTCTGCCGGATCTGTATGTGGATTCTAGTAGATTTGGGTTGTGGTCCTTGATTCTTCATGCCGTCGCCGGATGGCAGTAGCGCCGTAGGACACAGCGTTGGAACAAGTGGCGGCGCTAGGGTTCCCACCTAGGGCCGCCGCCTTAGATTGTGGGTAAATATGTGGCGTGGGGCCGGTAGGGTTAGGTTTTTCTGTCACTGACTTCTCGTCGTCAACAGCGTCGGCTGGAATGGGTGGTTGTTGGTGGAGGATGGCTGGGTAAGTGATGGTTGGGTGGTTTTGGATTTTAGGGAAAGGGGCTCCATACGCGGTCTCAGAGAGAGTTTGTGTGTGTTGTATTAGAAATAAAAAATATAAAAATACTATATAACTATACAATTTTAAAGAATTTAAATTGATGTGCCCCCAATGTGTCTAAACCATACTTTTTTTTTGAAAAGTCGTGTCTCGTTGTTTCGTCTCTTGTCCGTGTCCGTGTCCCATGTTAATCTCCATGCTTCTTAGCTTGTATTCTATAAGATTAAAACATGAATGTCGAAAAGGGCAAAACATCCAAAGTTTTTAGTTGAAGTTATTTAAAAAGTCTAGCATGAGTTCGAGTCCTCTCAGGGCCATTGATGTGAGTATCCGGCCGTAAACCTCAGGGCCTCGTGGAATTAGTCGAAGTGTGCGCAAGTTGGCTTGGACATCCACGGTTATCAAAAAAAAAAAAAAAGTCTAGCATGAGGAAATTTTTCTGTAGGCATCGAGAGGTGTTTGAAGCTTTTAGATCTTTCCTAGAATCCGATGCATAAATAAGTTTGAGCTATTTCCGTCCTAAGATATAGTGAACATGATAACCCTAACAACTTCTAATAAGTGACATTTTTCTCTTAGCAATGTTGTTTTTATGAGAAGTGTTGTAACACGAAGATTGATATAAAATGCCACGTTCTTTAAAATATGTTCGTGAAGAGCATTAAAATATTGTTACCATTATCAATGTGAAGAATTTGAATTTGTGTTTTCAATTAAGTGCAAATCATGACATAAAATTCTATAAAAGCCTTTTTAGTGTTAAGACTTTTCTTTTAAAATGTAAACCCAACAAGACCCTAGCGTGATCACCAATAAATGTTATAAACCATTGAGAGGAGAAGGATTGGACTCTTTATATGAATTGGGAGAAAAATATGCTTGCTGGTGTATAGATAACAGACAAATCTCATGTTGAAAATAGTAAAGGGTTCTTGTTCATAAAGAGGAAATAATTGTTTTAAATTAGAAAAACTAAGATGGACAAGCCATAATGTCATAGCATTATTTTTATTTGTAAAAGAAAGAAAAGTCAATACTACTTACAAAACGAGCTTGTACAGTGATCTTCAGTAATTTTGACGTGAGAAGATTACAAGCAAGTTTAGAAACAAGAAAAGCAGATTCTTAACAAAATTGAAAGAACCATTAGAAAATCTAATTTACGAGGACATGAATTATAGGAAAAAACAGATTAGATAGACTGGTCATAGGAATGAACCAAAATATATGATCATAGTACTTGATTTAAAGTTGAAGTTTTTTAAACCGTTGTGGGATTATCGTTGTGTGCTTTACAACACGAGAGGAGAGTTTTGAGATGTTTGGGCCAATAATTTGTACAGATGCTCAAGTTGTCCATTGGCGAAAGAAATTTCATTCTTATTTTCTACCACAGCTTTCATACCATGCCCATTCTTTCATTTGGTTCGTTTTTCTTCTAGTTCTGAGTTTTCCCTGTAGCTACCACATATTCTCTCGTGTCTCGTGGTTTGTTACAGAAATCATCCCACATTTTGAATTTTTTTTTCATGCTTTTTCCAATTTTTGTGCAATGACAGTTACATTCTCTATTAGAACTGTGTTGAGAGCAGAGTCTTCTGTGGACTGTAGGTAGAAATGAGTAGCTGCTCTGCCGTTGCAGTTTTTTGACTCTTCTCTCCATAGAATAGTCTTCACAAATTGAAGGCAAAGGCGCTTTGCTTACAATTCCTCCTCTCATATCATCTAACTCTTAGGGTTTGTTTGATTGGTTTAAATTCCATGGAAAATGTCAATCCGAGGAATTCAATTTATAGTTTGGCTGTTTGATACGAAAGTGGAAATAGAGTTCGAATTCCAAGGTACAATCACTTTAAACTTGTTTTTTGCCAATTTCATGAAAAATACATTCCTATGGGATACTTGAGTTTTTATTTTCCAACTTACATGGAATTGGAAGGTCTTTCCACCTTTGCCAATCAAACGGACCCTTAGTTCAACCTAGCCAGAAAATCAAGTGCCCCTTCTTTCTCCTCTATATTTTCAAAAGAAACACTGTCAGCTGCACATCCCCGTTTGGAATCATAAAAAGGATCCTATTCTTACCGAAGATCTTTAAAAAATGCTGTAGTTTTTGGTCGCTATCTTCATTGTTTGGCTTCTTGGATATTGGTCTTGACCATGTGTCTGTGCAAAATTCTATGTCTTCTGTACATTGCTAGAAAAGATTAGTTTTGACCTATTTCTTGCACCATGGAAGTCACCAGGCACACCATGACCGTGGAATTCTCAAAATCCTATCTTGGATAAGATGGAAGGATAGATTATCTCCCTTTTGGGATTTAATGTACCTTTCAAATATCCCATCTTTCCTCTCCTGCTGACAAATGGTTTCATGGACTGAAACCAGCAACCAAAGTAACATCCATTCAGTTTAGGGCAGTGATTTGCAGCGACAAATTATTAGCACAAGCATGTGTCTAGAGTTTGTAAAGGTGACAGGGACAAGTCTTCAAGAATCTCATAAGTTTCAACTCCTGCAGCACCTGAAGACCAAACAACTCTTAATTGAAAGCTATAAAAGAGGGGCCAGTATTGGTTTTACTTTGTATCCTCCACCATATCAACGCCAGTTTTATTTTGTCGGTCCTCCTTCGGAACTGGACAATCTGCCTTCATTAGTTTTAGCCCCTGTTTGGCCCCCATTGAATTTATAATACATTTTGCTATCTTCTTTTTAACCACACATTCTCCAATAAAATAATATTACACATAAACCAAAAATTTTCCTTTTTTTTCGACCACACATTCTCCTAAAAAACACTATTCCAAAAATTATAACATCAAATAATGGAGGCCAAACGGGGGCTTATTTCAGGCTCAAAACATTCAGGTTCCTTTGTTCTTTTTAACCTTTGAGAGACAATCCATAAGCATGTTATCAATGGAGTCGCAATTCTTGAAAATCCAGGTGTTTGAATAGTCTTTTCTGCCATTTCACCACTTGCTTGATATTGCATACTTTTCTTCTCATGTCCTTTCTCTGTGCTTCATTTATGACTTTCAGCTTCGTGATCTGAAAAAAATGCCTGCAACACTAGCAATTGTGAAAGTTCTTTATTCCTCTGCTAGGTGTTTGGTTTTTTAATCCTTGCAGGAATTGATAGATGCAGGTAGTGTCTCACTGTTGCCAACATGAAACCAGCTCTGATGCATGTAAAAAAGTTAAGAGAATAAATTTTCATAATTCTCGTTCCTAATTCCGAGAAGTTTAAACAGCTATAAACAGGAGTATGTACAATCTACAAGGTTAGGAAAGTAAACTGTTGGCTCCAATCTAGCCTAAAAATTAGGAGGTAAAAGTAATGTCCAATAATAAAACAAGTCCTAGTCTGTCATTGAGTTCGTGATTTGTCTCTAGACAATGAATCAAGTCAAATTGTATTTTCCTACACGTGGTCCATAGAAAAAGAAGATTCTTATTAGGAATTATTGATAGGTCACTCTTCTATGAATGTATACTTGATAAGTAGCAGTAGCATTAAAATTAATATATTTTCTTAGTTATTATAGCAGATGTAGATCGGAGGGTGCTATGGCTTCGCTAATTATGAAAAATAATTATTTTCTCTAGATGCTTGTTTTCGTGTAAACTATTTTCCCTATGCTACTATATTGATTGTGGCCTAAATCTGCAATTACCATCTTACTTCAAATTATTGTAAAAAGTAAAAATTATAGTTTCTGAGCGACATGATCATGGCGTCCTCCATCCAGGAGTTGTAGACACCTCAGTGAATCATATTTCTGGCTAGGTGTCACGAAAATATGTTCGTTTGAAATATTTTAAGTGCACGGTTCATTAACAAGTAGTAAAATGGATTTTGAGTCCAAGTGTAGTACTCACAGAGATTGTACTAGTTCAAATTCGAATTCACTTAGCCTTAACCAAAACAATTGAAATTAGTGATTTTTCCTATAAATTAAATAATCTACTTATGAATGTAAGACCTAATTTAATTAAATAAATGCAAGATTATAATTAAATGCAAGTTTTATAAAAATATGATGCTGGAAAGTGTACTAGAATTTCAAATCTCCTTATATCAATCCCCTTTAACTCTGAACTTTTGAATTTGAAAGCACGATTCAATTATGAAGATTAATATTTCAAATTTATATTTCGAATTTATTTAATAAACTCGAGTAGAATTAAACCTATTTTCACATGTGACCCGATTATATTTCTATGACGAATGCAAGTATACAAGAATGTATTAATGATTTATGAATACTTAAAGATCACGTAAAGCATAGTGGTATATTTCTATCCCCTATCAGACTTTACGACAATTGGCATTATGTCTAACTTATTTTGAATCTTTCGAAGGTAAAATAAGTCACAAAACTCATACAACTATTGCGCATATAATTGTAGTGAAAAATAAATTCATGTCAATCATTCAATAATTGAAAACATGCTTTGAATGTCAAAAATAAATAAGATTCAAATATTAAAGGTTCGTGATATAAGTTTTATCGTAATCCTAGCACTAAAAATATTTAGTTACTCGTAATGTTGGAATTAAACAAATAAAGTTTAAACGATATCATCGAGAAATTGACGGAACGTGATTAATTCTCAAATTTCTTGCACAATTGTTGATGAATTATTGTACAAAAATTTGGAATTATTTTTTTAGCTGCTGCTGTCCTCTTCTCTGCCGTGTTCTGCCTTCTCAATTTCTGGCTGCAACTGTGTATGTATATATTATTCTGCCTTTTTTCTTCTTCCAGCCGCCAACCTCTTGCCTTTTTTTTTCTCTCCTCTTTCTTGGCTGCCCCTGTGAGTGTATATATCTTTTCCTCTCTGCCGCCAAATTGGTTTAGGCCCAACAGGAGTCCAATGGATGAATTTCATTCCCATTGCAATTGGTCTAGGCCCAATTAATTGCTATTTATCTTCCAAGGCCTTACACTTCATTCCATTAATGTACTTTAGTCCTGAAATCCGATTAATTATGCTACTCATGTCTTTCTTTACTTGACTTCACTTCAAGCCCTTCAATTTCTAAAGTATAGGATTTGTTCCTCTACTTTAAAATCACGTCTATTTTGGTCCTTCTTTCTTTTCCAATTGCTTTGAAGCGGGTCTAACACTGAAACAAAAGAAAATTAACCTAAGTTAAAGTAAAATTCAATACTTTGATGACATAAAGGCGTAATAATATGGCTTGAATAAGTGTACAAAACGCACTTATCAAGGCCCCCAAGTTTGCAGTTTTAGCCAAAATAATACAGCCACCTTCTTAGTGTTCTCTTCATTTATGTGTAGGAATCAAATTCTGGAGATGACATGCATAAAACAGCAACGCAAAAAAATTTGAAAACACTGGACATAATTTGCTTAGGACATATGAAATAATAATCAAACTTATATGCATACTTGCATAAATATTTGGATAATTAATATATAGTGTTCCAGTATCTTGGTTTATGGCAATCATTGAGACATGATGCTTTAATCATGATCGTTAGTGTTAGCTGAAGGCAGCATATATTACATAAATGCTAGGATATAATTCTTGTCATCCTATACATGTTCTCAACGTATTTATACATCTGATATTATTCTTGATAACTGTGTTACTCTTGTTTCTTGATGATTATATTTTATGACTTGTTGCCATGTATCACTTTAGTACTTGAATTACAAATTTTGACTTCGAAGTGTCAATACATTTCATTAACTTGTTAAATTTTTGACTCACATTGGAAGACTGTTCAACCAAGTGCCTGAGATAAAGATTGCTATATTATGATGGACTTGGTTATAAATAAGAGTGCAAGGCACATATGAGAGTAGAAAACAAACAGTGTCGAGAATTATAGGTTTGAGAAGGAAACTGTCAGAAGGATGAGGCAATTCTGGTATCAGTTGATGCAGAATCGAGAACAAGAAGAGAGCGAAACAAGAGAATAATTAAGAATTTGGAAGAGAAAAGGAGAATAATTTAAATATCACTCAGCCCCTGTTTGAGCCACATTATATTTTTCATTTGCATTCTTCTACTTATTTTCAACCACACATTCTTCAATAAAATAATATTTTCCATCGCATCAATAATTTTTCCTTCTTTTTCAACCACATATTCTCCATCACATCAACCAAAAAAATGCATTCTCTCCACAAAAATGCCTACCAAACAGAGGCTCAATATTATATAACAAATCAATTATCTACATTATTCAGAAATAGTAGTCTTTTGTATACTTTTATTCCTAGCAATAAATGGAAGTGTACAAAATAATGAAAATTAAAAATTCCAAACTTAATTACTAAAAAACATACGGAAAGAAAAAAATCAATTAAAATACAAGAAAATCAATAAATCTTCAGCTGAATTCAAATGACAGTATTTTTGTGTTTATTCTAAAGTTTGAAACAAGGTCATTTATTTAAATGAGTAATTCTTCTCATTTGCTGTCATTGTCATCGTTATTATCGTCATATCGTAGTAGTTAGTTTGTTTATCTTTATTTATACTAGTTTGAAACAGAATTTGCTTCTATCCTTAAATAGAAAATAATTATCATTGGTTAAGCTTGAAAGATAATACTAATCGAGTGTGCACACTTGCATATATTACGGTCATAGTACTTATTTTAGAAGATACACACTTGAGTTTATAGTAAGTTGTAACAAGTGCTTTCTAGTTAGTTTTGACTTGCTGGTGTCTTCTAGTTGGCTAAGGGCACATACAGTGGAGAAATGTGGAGCTAATTACCAAAGTGAACTATTCTTCCACCCCTGCCCAGATCCCCAATTTGCTTATCTGAATCATGCATTCACATTGCAATTATAATAGTTTAGGTGCAATGATATTTTTATTGAGCTAGTTCATATTTTTCTATGGCTTGTCTTTGGTTGCTAGGATGCATCGCATACAGTGACTCAAGCTCCCAACTCCCAACAGCTAGTGGCCTATAATGATCTCAAAGGCAAACTTGGACATTTGGTAAGCAGCATAAGCATTGTTGTGGTTTGTTTTCTTTCTAGATTTCTCCTGTTATGGAGTTGGTGTTGATGCACTAATAAATCCATGTTCTCAAATTGACTTCCAGCAATCAAGAATCAAGCCAATAGTGAGTGTGATAAAACCATTTTTAAACAATGCAACTGCAATAAGTGCATTAGAAGAGCTAGAAACACTGGCGTCATTGAACGTAAATGCAACCACAAATGTTCAAGGCGTGCCACCTCAGCCACAACAGCCTCAGACCGAAAGTTGAGTCCTTCGGTGACAAGAGAGGAGTAAAATTTAGGTCTGACAATTGCAAGTTAAAGTGAGGATTGTAGAGGTGAAACTCTTAGTATTAGGATCTGTTGCAGGAAGTTTGATTTATGGGCAAGTGGGATCTTCAAGGCTTCTGCATAAACATTCATGTAGCATGCGCCGAAAATCTCGTTCGTTCTCAGATTGTAGTACTGAATCTTCATGTTGTAGTTTATTGCATTATGGTAATGTCGAATTCTTAGCACCATGATGATATGTGACTTGGGTAATTGCTAAATCTAGACAAGGACTTGAGACTTGGATAGCTTTTGACTTAATCTGTTGGTTACGTAATGTCTTGAATTCCTTGGAAATGTAAATTTTAGTTGCTTTTTAGTTTACTGCATTTTCTATTGAGCTGGAGTTATTATGTTTTCTTGTGCGTGCATTCCGTCAATGTTCAAGTCTTGTCTCAATTGATCTTAGACATTCAATTTTTTGCGATGGTGACAAGAACTCGCCACTTGTTTGAAGTCTTGGCTTGATACATTAACTTGAGCAGGACAAGCGACAAGCAAGATGCTGTAAGTCGAAAAAATGTTTCATGGGTTTATGATGTGGTCTCCCAACATCATGGAGGATGCTTGACGCAATGGAAAATGCATATAAGATGTGGAGATCTCTTGAAGATCGATTGCTTCCTGACGAAAAGGAGCAGGAGGTATAGTTGTAAACCGATTATTGTTCTTAAAGAAATGCTTTTTGTCGGATCCGTTCAGGTTAATTTTCCAAGACATTGTTATGCTATGTCTAAAGTTGGATGTCGTTGTAGCTTTGTTTTCTGCGAGAACTATAAAATGTAGTCCATCTTGCTGATTTTGCTATTCTTATCCAACCTTTTCCGTTTGGGTCGATTGAAAGCCAAACTTTTATTGCGGCATTTGTTCTTGGCAGATCTTGATTATGAATTGCTTTTGTTTTATTAGACAATTTAAACGTTTGTGCTACTCATCTGTTGCTGTTAAAAAGGTCTGTAAAGGAAATGGATAACGTTTTTCTACTAACTCGCGGCCTTGTTATGCACAAAGATATTCATACGGCCATCTACAATCAATTTATTACTACTAGTATGCACTGTAGTCATCACAGTCCTCTTTTAATTAAACCATTACTCTTTTCTTCCTCGAACTTTCAAGTTCCTGTAATTTTTTACTGAGTTGTTACGAACATTGATACCAACACTGGCTCGGGTGAGAAGTATTTGGATGAGATGCGAGGATGTGCCCACGGTTACAATCATAGTCAACTAAAGAAAATATCCCGATGAAATTGTATTTAAGCGATATGGGTCTGGTTTGTGCCACAACAAATAAATAGTTTTTTGTTTTTCAAGTGAAACACCAGCAAAGCCTCAATTGGTTTTTAGGCTCCACCGGGAAAGGTTAATGGGGATTTGGATTCTCCAACCATATATATAAAATAAAAGTCGAGAACAAGAGGAAGGGGAAATTGTTAGAATTTGGGTGTGACCCGAATTTTTTGTTGAAAATAATTGAGATTTTCAATTAAAGTGAATATCAAGAGGAATTCTATTTAGAATAATATTCAAGTTTACCTGGTAAATTTTAGTTGAAATTCTATTTGAAGTTCATTGAGAGTTGAAATTTATGTTGGACTTGAAGATGTTGAAATTATGGAATGGAGGGTTTGCTTTCCTCATTCTTGTTAGGCGCTCAAGCTCCAAAAGTAGAGAAACTAGAGCCCACCTAGCGCTAGCTTACCGCTCGAGCACCAGGGCATCACCAGCCTAGTGCTAGCCATCCGCTTGAGCGGCGGTGTTTTCGGACCAGGCTCCTTTTTCGCATTTTGACGAGTTTTCTTGCATTATACTTCAAGTACAACTCTACTAATCGGGTTTGAACGTCTCTTATATATATATATAACTCTTCATTGTATTTTAGATTAAGTTAGAAATATTTTAAACACAAATCTTTGTATCTTTCTCCATATTATAATAAAATTTCTTTCTCTACAAATTATATTGTTCTTGTGTCTTTGAAATCTTTACTTCATATTATGGCTATAATTTCTTATTTTCTCCAACAAATTAGTATTGGATTAATCTGATATCATCTTTGTTTCACAACAGAAATAAACCCGACATCCCAAAGGCAGAAGAAATGCAACAAACAAAAGAAATAAATAAGAGTTAAATTACTACTTCCAATACGAAAATAGTAAGTGAGAATAAAGCTAACGCTCTTTAATAGTAGGAAGTCCATGTCTGTCAATCTGTACAAGGGTTTGAAGTCGTCGTGGTAGGTCAAGAGGTCCATACTCTTGATAATGGCAATGGTACCAGCCCTCGAATGCAAGTAACCCTCACGATAAGTGTAGGAAACAGTATCATGGTCAAATGAGAGAATGTATCTAATCCGTCTGAGAATGATTTGAATCGCCTATGGTCCTTCACCTTTATTGATGTAGTGAACGGCTACATATGAGTTTGTCTACACCCAAATATTTGATAATCCAAGTCATAGAATTATTTTGTTCATATAAACAAAGATTGTGTATCAGTCTGCATAGAAAATACTTTGGATTGTCATTTATTAACTGGACAAAACAACACGTTTCACAAGAGTCAACAAAAGAGTGACAGAAACTTCAACTATTGCGCTAGAAGCTTCTCTCAATTGGTGAGAGGGAAATCCTTCCAAGTCATCTCCACATACATAATTGCCAGGTCCAATCAACTTATAAAAGCCGACTGGGATGCGGACATGGACTAAGGAGCGGGTCATCGGATCTCCATTTCACCCTCGAGTTATACACCCAGTTAAAGTATTGAAAATGAAATATAAATTTGATTGACAAATAACTGATTTCTTCACAACAATTACAAATGAGAATAAGCTCATATTTATACAGGTGAAAGGAATATTCTAGACTTGAAATCTTGGCTGTACAGATGGATATAGATGATCAATGGTGCACCATAAATTAAGGAGAGGCAGCACGACATGGTGGTCCTGCATCAGTGAGGGAGAGAGTGCGCTAACAGAATTCAGGTGCAACTGTCTGGCGATGAGTCAGCTGATGATTCAGCAATGAGTCAGCTAATGATTCAGCTGTGAGTTCCAACACCCTCCTTCAAAGTGGAGGGGACTATTGACACTCCAAGTTTGTCTTTCAAATATGCGAATCTTGAGTGAGAGACACCTTTTGTCATCAGATCAACAATCTGATCTGCAGTAGGAACATACTTCACTTCCAATTCCTTGGCAATGATTTTATCTCTTATGAAGTGTATGTCTAGCTCTATATGTTTGGTTCTAGCGTGAAAAACGGGATTAGCTGCCAATGTTCCAGCACTTAGGTTGTCACACCAGATGATTGGAGTTGGGCTTTGTAACATTTTAAGTTCTTTGAATAGAGATTGTATCCAGGTTATTTCTGATGCAGCAGCAGCAGCCAATGCTCTATATTCTGCCTCTGTACTTGATCTGGCGACGACCTGTTGCTTTTTGGATGACTAAGACACTAGGCTATCACCTAAGTAAATGCAGTATGCAGCCACAGATCTTCTATCGTCTGGACAGGATGCCCAGTCAGCGTCGGAGTAGCCACTTATCATCAGGTTTTCACTTCTTTTGATCCATAATCCTTGGTTGATTGTGCCTTTCAAGTATCTTAGGACTCTTTTCACTCCTTGCCAGTGTGATGTGGTTGGTTCCTACAAGAATTGGCTGAGTTTGTTCACGGCAAAGATTATATCTGGCCTGGTATGTGACAAATATTGCAGACCCCCAACAGCACTCCTGTAAATTGAAGGATTCTTCAGAGGTTCACCTTCAATTTTGGACATAGTTCTCCCAACTGCACTGGGAGTAGGACACGGTTTGAGGTTTTGATGCTCAAACTTCTTTAGTAACTCTGAAGTATATCGCGATTGAGTTAGGTGAAGTCCTGTGCTGTGTCTGTGAACTTCTATCCCTAAGAAGTGATGAAGTTCTCCCATGTCTTTTGAGTGCAAATTTCCTGTGAAGTTCAGTTATGAAATTCTGAAGCAAATTGTTGTTGTTGCCAGTGACTATTATATCGTCTACATAGATAAGGATGAAGATGATATTCTTTTCAGTTGAGAGATAAAAGAGAGAGGTATCTGCCTTTGATTGGTTGAAATTCCAATCAATTAAAGTATTTTTCAACTTGTCGTACCAGGCCCTTGGCGCTTGCTTAAGCCCATAAAGAGCTTTTTCAAGTTTGCAAATATAGTTTGGCTTGGTTTTGTCGACAAAGCACTCTGGCTGATGCATAAAACAGTCTCCTCCAAGTTCCCATTTAGGAATGCATTGTTGATATCCACTTGCTTTATTTTCCAATCCTTGGAGACTGCAAGGGTGAGAATAATTTTTAGTGTGGAAGTCTTCAAGACAGGGCTGAAGGTTTCATAGAAATCTACTCCGGGAGTTTGGTGGAAGCCTTTTGCTACCAGCTTTGCCTTGAATCTTTGAACATATCCATCCGAGTTCTGTTTCAATCTGAAGACCCATTTGTTTCCTACTATGTTGTAGGTTGAAGATGGTGGCACTAAGTTCCAGGTTTTATTTTCAATTAGTGCATTGTATTCTTCAATCATTGCCTTCTTCCAATTCTCATCTCCCCAGGCCTCTGCAATACTTTGAGGTTCTGTTTCACTGCACTTGTTTTCTATTGCTTGACTGGAGAGAGCTTTGGGTTTGAATATCCCAGCTTTGGCTCTTGTTATCATAGAGTGACCTATTTTCTACCTTTCATCATTATTTCCAGCCAGGCCATGAGTTTCTTCAATGCCTTGAAGTCTTGCCTCATCATTACAGTTGTTAGGAGATTCAGTATTTTCATCAGATTCAGTTTGGTTATGGATAGTATCTCTTTCAATTGTAGTGTTGGATTCCTCAGGGGGTGACTCTGCTGTAGGGACAGCTTCAGAATTAGTTATATCAGCAGAGTTTTGTTCAAAATTTGAAGACTGAAGAGGCAGCTCGAAGTAGGACACAATAGTTTGTTGTTCAGTGGATTTAGATTCAGTTTTTGTGAGGAAGATTGACTCGAATGGAAATTCAGTTTCATTGAATATAACATGTCTAGATATATAGGTTTTGCCAGTGGGGCTAAGGCACTTATAGCCTTTTTGTGATGGGCTATAGCCTAGGAAGACACATTTCACTGAGTGAAAATTGAATTTATGGCTTTGGTAGGGTCGAAGACATAGATAACATGAGCATCCAAAGGTTCTGAGAGACAGATAGTCAGCCTCTCTATTATGCAGGACTTGATAAGGGGACTTCATATGAAGGACCTGTGTGGGCAATCTATTTATGAGATGGACTGCAGTTTGGAAGGCTTCCCACCAATATTTCAATGGCATTTTGGCTTGAGCAAGCAAGGTAAGTCCAGTTTCTGTGATGTGGCGATGTTTTCTTTCAACTCTCCCATTTTGTGCGGATGTATGTGGGCAAGAATGTCTGAATTCTATTCCTGATTGCGAAAGATGATTGACAAAACTTCTATACTCTCTACCCCAATCAGACTGAAGAATTTTGATCCTTTTGTCAAATTTGTTTTCCACAAGTTTTTGGAATTGAATAAAAATGTATAAGGATTCTGACTTGTTTTTCATTGGATATATCCAGGTATATCTACTGATATCATCAACAAAGGCTATGTAGAATTTGCAACCGGATGTTGAGAGAATTGGTGAATGGCCCCAGACATCAGTATAGATTATTTCCATAGGGGATTTGGTGTGTGAAGTGGAAGTATTGAAGGGAAGTAAGTGAGATTTTCCATACTGACAAGCATTGCAGAATGAGCTAAATTCATTTAATTTCAAGTTTTGATTACATTCTATGAGTACTTGGGATAACACCTGACTGGAAGGGTGCCCAAGTCTCTTGTGCCAAACACTAGCTAGGGAGTTTAAAGTCTCTTAACTTACTGGACTTGACTGAGCACACTGAATTGTAGAGTTTATTTGGATGAACCGACTTAGAGGGACTTGACTGAACTTTGAAGTTTAAGTTAGGAGGTTCCAGCTGATATAATCATTCTTTAAGCTTTCCGTGCAGCATCGTTTTCCTCGTTGATTTGTCCTTAACACATCAATAGTTAGAGTGAAATTCCATAAACACATGATTATCAGATGTAAGTTGTGAGACACTTATGAGATTCTTTCTAATTTCTGGTACATGCAGTAGTTTATCCAAAAATAGTTGTTTATTAGTCATGGTTGGCATTTTAGTTGTGCCTGTGTGTATGATATCAAGTTTGCTTCCATTACCAACCATAATTCTTTCCTTACCTGAGTACTTACTAGCTTGACTGAGGTTTTCAGAATTTGAAGTGACATGGTTACTTGCTCCTGTGTCAGCAAACCAGGCTGGGTCATTGATTGTTTCTGGTGAGGCAATGAAGGCTGATGGAGTTTGGCTTCTGAAATTGTTTTGGTGAGGTGCTGCGGGTCCATTGTAACTTTCATCATATCGATAGTTGCACACATTTGCCTTGTGTCCTATTTTACCACATACTTGGCATGTAGGCAGGTTGTTGGAGCTGAATCTACCTCTATTCCTGCCTCCTCTTCTACCACTTCTATAGCTGCCATTGTATTGTGATCTTCCACCATAGTAAGAGTTGGAGTTTCTGCCAGAGTAGTGGTTGTTTGAAGACCTCTGAGCTAAGTTTGCAGATGAGTGATTCAGGTTGATTCCTGCCATCTCATTTTTGATGGCATTGACGTGGTCAAGTCTACTCTCATATGTCATCAGAGTAGATTGAAGTTCCTCCCAGCTGATAGACTCCATGCTATTGATTTGTACAACAATAGGCGTGTATTCTTCATCCAAGCCAGCCAAGATTTGAGTCACCAAATCAGTAAGTAGTACAGGCTTTCCAGCAACTTCTAGATTACTGGAAAGGAGTTTCACCTTATTTAAGTACTGATCAATGCTTAAGCTGTCTTTCCTGGCTTTCTAAAGTTCTCCAATCAGGAAGGTAATTCTGGATCTGTTTTGAATACCATAGCTTTCATTGATGGCAGTCCATAGTTGAGATGAACTTCCAGATCCCATTACCCTCAGTGCAATTTCAGGAGTCATAGTGGCATAGAGCCATCCCATGAGTAGTTGATCAACAAATTTCCATTGATTGAATTCTGGGTTAGAAGTCATTTCTATACTTATCCTTGATTCTCCAACAACTCGAGTGCTAATAAATTCTGGCGGACACACCTTAGTTCCCAGCAGATATCCTTCGAGGTTGTGACCTCTAATAATGGGTAGAATCATATTTTTCCAAAGGAGATAGTTATCTCTGTCAAGTTTAACAGAGGGAGTTTGGTTGAGATTCATGCCAAACGGAGTGAGGTGGTTCCCTCCCAGCATTGGAGGTGCCTCAATGTTCGACATTGCAGCTGATTGGGATTGTGAGCTGTTGATTTCAGGATTTCTGGCGTTTGGCCATTTCAAAGCTCTGATACCAAGTTAAAGTATTGAAAATGAAATATAAATTTGATTGACAAATAACTGATTTCTTCACAACAATTACAAATGAGAATAAGCTCATATTTATACAGGTGAAATGAATATTCTAGACTTGAAATCTTGGATGTACAGATGGATATAGATGATCAATGGTGCACCATAAATTAAGGAGAGGCAGCACGGCATGGTGGTCCTGCATCGGTGAGGGAGAGAGTGAGCTAACAGAATTCAAGTGCAACTGTCTGGTGATGAGTCAGCTGATGATTCAGCTGTGAGTTCCAACACACCCTCAATTAATTTTTAATACACACACACACACACACACATACATACATACATACACAAACACATATATATTTACTCGTAAAATGGTAAATTTCCAATTTTTTCATTTTGTAACAAAAAAAATTCACTAAGAAGTTTGAATGAAACATAGTTCACTACTCAAAATAATTGTAAAAAAAAAAAATTGTCAACCAAGAATGCATTTAACAATCTAAATTGTTTGAGATGCAATAACATGTAAGAACATATTCATTTTTAACACGGGTAGAACACATTCACGATTGAGTCTCGGTCATAAATTCTTCAACTCCTTCACATTGTACAAACGATGGAATCTCAGTCATATTAATATCTTCATTTCTTGCCGACATTGCCTAGTTTTTCATCTACATTAACATCATCTCCATCATCACCAGTCTCAAGATCACCAAAATTCAATTCGTCTACTAAAATTTTATACCTAACATAATACCCAACAATTTTAGTTTCTACGGCCGTAAGAAATAGATTTTGTATTTTTATATGTTATTCCAATGAAAGTTTCTAAAGAAAGAAAAAAATGGGTGTTGTCAATTTTTAATCCCGCAAGTGTACAGATCGTGAACAAGTAATAAAGTGAATGTGAGTTCAAGTATCGATTATACGAGAAATTAGTATATAGCCTAATTCCAATTAATCTAACTCTAAATGAATGTAAACACACAATTAGATAGAACGACAATTTGTATTAACATAAATTTGTAATTAATCTACCTTACGTAATTATCAAACTAAGCCCTTGTTTGATAACTATTATTTCAAAATTCTTTAATTCTCATACTCATTTTTAATCATACATTTACACAATTAAATGTTTTGCACGTAAATCAAAAATTTTTAACTACACATTCTCTAGAAAAAAAAATCAATAATCAAAACTCTATTTTATTAAAATAATGGTTGTCAAACATGGGCTAAGTGGTAGGAAGCGTAAATGAAACTTAATTAACTGAGCAAACACTAGGACCCCGTATTCCTTTACACTCTTTCATCTTAATATCAATTCCACAATTTGGTTACGAAAATCAATATTCCTAATTTATCTAATGCTCTATTTCATGTAGAATTAGATCTATCCTCGCATATAACCCTGTAATATACCTATCACGAATGCGAATATGCAAATATGCATTAAATATCAAGAACATCTATTTGGATCATTCAGAGCATAGACAATGATCTCTGACGTCTATCGAACCTTACAATGATTGTTATCACGCGATATCTTTCATATCCCTTCTTTTGAACGATAATAGGAATCACAACATCAATTCAATTCGTGCCAATTAATTGAAACCATTAAGATAATATCTAATGTTAAAATAATTGAATTAATAGCCAAACTTCATAAAGTATGATTCAAGGTTATCCTAGCGTATATACAACTAGCCAAGAATCATAATATTACTAGAACACAAACTATATAGATACAAATCATCCGAAAATTAAGATTTGGGAAGAAAGATGAAAAACTCTTGAATCCCTTCAATGGTTCTTCAATTGTCTTTTGAATGTCTTCTTCTTCTTCAAGGCCAAAAAATAACGTATGAATTGATAGGATATTGTATCTTGTAATGAAAAGTTTCTTCAAATCTTTTTAAGAAATATGAATTTTTACCTCGAAGAGCCTATTCCGCTCTATTGATTATATGAAAACATGTATATGAACGTCCAAACTTTCCCTTTAATTGTAGATAAAGATATGTATTTATAGGTCAAGAATTACGTCAATATCCGCGCCTCAATTGTTTTCTAAGAAGAAATTGAATCAAAATAGGAAACAAAATAATTTATGTCTCGTATAACCATGCTATCACATGGTACAGAACCTTGCGATTGCATATTATAAACAAAAACATTCTAGTCATTACTATGAATGTCTTGCTATCGCAAGGTATAAATTCATGCAATCTTAGTTTTTTCTCTTTCAGATTCATTCAAGATGGTATACAATCTAACTTTTTTCGTGCATTGCTGGTCCTTTCTTCAAGTTTTCATCTAGCTTTGGTCCTTTTTCATCCTAGAACTCAATTTTGGTGTCCAATCTTCTAAAATATTTCAGATTGGTTCTTGAAACTGCATAATCATTCAAAATTGGCCGGTCTCAAGTTTTAAAAGTTTACAATTTAGTCCCCTATCCTTTCAAAAGTTGAATTTCATCATGAAACTCGCATTTTCTTTTGATAGCTCTTTACTTCTAATCACTCAAGTTCCATTCGATCAGTTTTTAATTGCTCCAAACAAACTACGAATTAGCTCAAAATTGCCACCTTTTGCACCAAATTCATCTAAATGCATTCAAGTTGGTATTTTTACCTACAATTAATATAGGATTATGCTAAATGTACATAATCCTTTACACCTCTCTCACATGGGAGGGGGGCCCACACAAAATAAAATATTCGTGGGCCCCCCTCCATGTGAGAGGGATGTAAAGGATTGTGTAAACCATGGAGTGTACATGTAGCACAATCCATTAATATATATTAATCTAAACTAGAGTTGTGCATGGTCTGGTTCGGTTCGGTTCTAAAGAGAACCGAACCAAACCCGAATTTTTTGGTATTTAATAAATGAAACCGACATGTCCAAATTTAATTATGGAACTGTTCGGGTTCGGTTCCATTTGCTTCAATTCGGTTCGGTTCTCGAGTTCCGTACAATAATTAATTTTTTTTATATTACAACAACGCTACATTAATTCGACCATGACTATTCAATCTTAACTCTTACAAAATAACGTAGTCCAATCTCATGATATCTTTTGCACCTCTCTTTATTGAATTCTCCATAAATTTGAGTGTTAAAATCACATGAATAGGAAGATGACGAATTCACAATAATAGAAGGACATAAACGACACTACGATAGAATAAGAGATTTGGGTAAAACTTAGATCAATTTGATTAAATTGAGCTTGACTGTAAATTAGAAATAGTATAATCATATTTTGGATTTGGATTAAATTAATTTGTTAGCAAATTTATTTTTAAAAAATAAATTTTTTTGACTTATTTACGATAAAAAATTACAAAAATTAGGGAGATTCAATTCTTATTCGGTTCTTGGTCTAGAACCAAGAATCGAACTAAACCCGTCGGTTCTCGATTCAGATACCCATTCGGATATTTAATTTAATAAAAACCGCTCGATTCGGTTCAGTTCAGTTTGGCTCGGTTCGATTTGAGAGTTTTGTCCAACTCTAATATAAAATAAGTAGATCTCAGCTTAGTTAATCATAAACAAGCAACTAAAGAAGCCCCAATGTAAGAAAAATTCAAGAAGAAACTGCCATATGAAAACCTAATGCTAATCTGATTTTCTCGATTGTGTGTTTTGTGATTTAAAACCATTTTTTAGATTTAAAACCATTTTTTTACCGTTGCTGGACAACGAGTGGGTCCCGGTGTGAGAAGCAAGTTAAAAAAAAGTTCGATAGCAAGGGCCATCAACGGTCAAAAAAATCATTTTTATCTTACTCAAAATTTCTCCTAGACAAGGGTTAAGTTTTTGGCACTTGGGGTTAAAATTAAAAGTGAACTGGTGAAAAAAAAATTAATTTGAACTGATTCACCTGATAGGTTTGGGTCGACCAGTTCATCCGGGTCAATTTCGTTTTTTATAGACCAATGCCTTATTTGTTAATTTAAAGACATGTACTGGTTTACTGTCTGAGTCTTCGATTCAAGGGTTGATCCTATCAATCCTGGTCGAATTTTGTTAGGGTTGAACAAAAAAACCGTCAACTCTCTAAACCAAGCTGAAATCACAGTTACGAAAGTGTTGATTTTGTTGCGTGGCTTAGAGTTTGACATTTTTAAAACATAAGGAAATCATTTGAAAGTGGTTCGATTTATGTTTCAATAGTTAAAAACTGTTTGAAATCAAACTGAATCGTTCATTCAATTTTATTTTTTTTAAAGTTATTTTATTAAGATGCATTATTTATTAAATCAATTTATATTTCCGCAAATTCACTAGCTAGTTGACTTTTATTGACTTATTAGAAAAATAATGATTTATTTATCGTAATATTGTCTTATTTAAAGAATGAAATTTCAAGTTAAATTCTATAGTGGAACTAATATTAATTTATTAGTTTAAGCTTGTATTGAGACAAATATTAATGTTGTAACATTTATGTTTTGAAAGTTTCAATTTATGTGTTATAGTGAAATATTAGACCAATATAATTATTTTTTTCACTCGTTTTAAAGATGTCATTTTGATGTCACAAAAATAGTTGTTTTGAAACAAAATCAAACCTCAAAAAAGATCTCATTTCGATTGGTTTGCAAAATTAAATGATTTGGTTTGATTTGAAAAATTTTCAAACTATTTAAAATAGTTTAATTTGAAGATAGTTCAAAAACCGCATTAACAAAATTGTATTTACCCTATTATTTATAACTAGAGAAAATTGCACCATATTCGCAAATTCATTTACAAAAAGTCACTCTTCACAAATATTACCACATTTGTCACTTTTGGACATTCTACCCCTATGAAATGTTAAAATTCCATCCATGTTTTAATTAATGAGTGATTTGATGTGTTGAAAAAAGTGTACCAAATTTAAAAGTTCACCCCAACCACCCCCCATCTTCTTTTTCTTCCTTTGTAGCAACAAAATCAAGAAAAAAAAAATTCTTTCTCCAAAATCACTACCCACTCCACCGTCAAAGCTTCGATCACCTTCTCCACAACCTATTTTGACAGAAACCCTAACGAATCATTTTGTCATGGCTGTGGGCCATTATTATATTATCTAGTTGGGCTTGTATAGTGGGCTAGCCCAAAGCCCTGTTTTGTTTGATATAGGGTTGAAGCTGGAAGAATGGAAACGTGAATTGATGAATTGGCTTGCAGCCCGTGTTCTTCCCCCTTTCCTCCCTGTCTTCTTCTCTGCCCTTCCTGCAGCTTCTTCTCTGCTGCGTTCTTCTTCTCCTGTCTTCTCCTTCTTCTTCTGCTGCTTCTCTGTTCTCCCTCCACTGGTCCATTATCTGCTGGTCCATATCTTCACTTTTATATTTGTCATTTTAATTGTAATCCCCTACATTGTAATAGAAGGTATCAATATATGAAATATTTCAGATTATGTTCTTCAATTGGAGTTATTACAATTTATATCCTGCATCTTGAGTTTTAGTTGCTGGTTATTGGTACTTAAACTAACCAAAACCAACTTCTTGAGCTCCAACCATTACACATTTTCTTTGTAGTCCAAAACGAAGTATATCGAAGTCAAAAAATTCCAAATCGCGAATTCCTGAGGCATTGGTTGGAATATTTTTTCACTTTATTGTGGAATACAAGGTATGTTCATCTTCCATTCTACAAATATTTGTTAGATAATTTTTCTTTCTATTTTAAAATGTTGTTGCTTTACTAAAAATTTAATGTTTTAATTGAAAATATTATATGTTGGCATCTAAAATGTGCTGTGATTACTTGAAAATTAGATTTTATTTTTGAATGTGGTTTATTGTCTTGATATTTTGTTTGTTTTATCACTACTTTATCATGATATATAAAGCACACTGAATATTATTTGACAACTTCGAATGAATTACAAAGAGATAGAGCTCTCCTTATATAGAGGAGAAAAGCATCTAAAAGTACACACGAGACTCGCGCGTTTTCTTACCTAATGAACACGTGTCATTATTTTACAGATACAGTGCAAACTTTCTGACTCATCTTATCACACAGTACAATGATATAACTAAAGCAACAAATTATTATACAAACGGACAAACAAACTTTAATAAAGCAGATCTTGCTTTAATAAAGTAGATATAGTGTTGTTGTTGTCTTATCATGGTGTGTCGAGATTCATAGAGTCTTCTGGACGTGAGGGTAGACCATGTTGATTTAACCATGGTATATTGACGTCTTGAGTTTCACCGGACCATGGATCCTGCGAGTCTTGGAAAATATTGTCATCATAATTAATCTGAGGAAATTGTTCATTTATTTGGCTTGATCCTGGGTTTTGTGATTTTTTCTTGCTTGATTCTGTTTTTTCTTTCCATTTTTCCTTTTGTGTTGGGTTCCACCAGGGGTCTGCATGTAGTTCATTTACAATTTTTTCTATTTCCTTTTCAAGAAATGTTATTTCCTTTTTTACCTACGGTCCAAACTGTCAACAAGTTTTTCTGCAATTTCCATTTGTTTTTTTCTTAGCTGGAGTCCTTCAGGAGTCTTTTCTGAAAACTTTGATATTTCACCAAGATTTTGTGTGGGCCTTCTGTAACGCCCCAAATTCTAGGAACTCGAAGCGTTAAAAGTTTTCTTAATTTGAGCTCTTTAATGTCAACCAAAATAAATTTATAATAAGGAAAATTTGAAGTTTGAAATATATTATAAAAATATGATGGGAGATAATTGTCTATATAGACTTAGACAATTACGGTAAAATTTGATTTTGGAAAACATTCGGAAGAAAATCAGCAATACCAATAGCGCAGCAGCGGAAAGATAAAAATTGTTTGACCTAGCAAACGTCGACTAAAAATCACGAAATTTTAACAGAGACTATGAAATTCATATACGTACATCATATAAAAAATTGAGCTCGCGTCAATAACGTTTTAAGCACGAAATCATTTTTCAACTATGCTGAACAGAAATTTTCGAACTGACTTGTAGCAGTCTACTAAAACGGACATNCACGAAATTTTAACAGAGACTATGAAATTCATATACGTACATCATATAAAAAATTGAGCTCGCGTCAATAACGTTTTAAGCACGAAATCATTTTTCAACTATGCTGAACAGAAATTTTCGAACTGACTTGTAGCAGTCTACTAAAACGGACATAACTCCTTCTCTAAATATTATTTTAAGGTAATTCCAAAGGTCACTATTAAAAGACTCGTAGATGTTTCGAACCCAACTGATTTCACTCAAAAATATGCACCGTAGCCCAAGTTATACCATTTTTAAATAGGTAGACAGAATCTGAGATTCAATACAGCAATAAATAAACTTCATATGTAGTCGTTCAATCATTTCTAAATTATAGTCAACATG
>CAIGRT010006145.1:0-10143 GCA_903798405.1 Fraxinus platypoda
AAACAAAAAATGTCCAAAACAAATTTATTTTTTTAATTCTTCACGGGGCAGGTTCGGGGCGAGGCATCTCCGCCCAGCCCCGCGACCAGAGACGGGGCAGCGAACCCCGCCCCGCCCGTTCGGGGCGGGGCCCCACAGGGACGGGGCAGAGAAAATTGCCATCTCTACTGGTGTGAATGTATATACAATTAAGAAAAACGCATGAACAATTATAATGTATTTGACTGACATCGAAAATATGTTTTAGAAATAAAATATTTTCCTTATTTTGAAGAAAATAAAAACCCGTTCCCCCCTCCAAAGAAAATGTTTTCCTTAAAAATAAGGAAAATTAGACATACTTTTAAAAGTTGAAAAATATTTTTCATGGAAAAAAAATATCAATCAAACACTTCGAAGTAGGAATTTGGGTAAAATATTGACATTTTTTATGGAAAATAAATGCAATCAAACACAGAAAAATCCAATTTCTTTAATTATTTTGAACAAAACCCATTATAATGAAAGTTGTGATCAGCTTTCAAAGAGTTCAAATGACTAAAAGTTCAAGGGACGGCCAATAAAAATGAAAAGACTACACTACTCTCCAAACAAATTAAGAAATAGCGCAAAAGGTAGAATAGAAGTAAATTAAAAAGAGATGAAATTAATGAAGAAGTGCTGATCCGATTATTTGTGGCTGCATCAATCTCACAACTACAAAATATTTGGGCCACATTATTTTTTTCATTCTTATTTTTCTACTCATTTTTAACCACACGTTCTTCAATAAAATAATATTTTCAATCATATCAATAAATTTTCTTTCTTTTTCAACCACATATTCTCATCACATCAACAGTAAAAATGCATTATTTTTTTAAAAATGTGCACCAAACGGGACATATATAAGTTTCTACGAAGGACATAACATTTGGACTCACTGACAAAATAATTTTTTAATTAATTAATTAATTATGTATACGAACAATACTGCTTATTGGATGAAGCTACAGTCATCGAGCATGAATTCTAAAATATTTCTAGTAAAAGAAGATGACAAGAAAACTAGAAAAATATTGAACCATCACTCTTGGAGCAAGCACAAATGGTCATTTAAAACATGTGCATGGTTTTTGACGCTTTACACTGTTCTCCTTTGAATAGACAGTTAGTAGATTATTATTGAGAAAATATAGAAGAATCCAAAGTTTAGATTAAAATATTATGTATAAACTAGGTGAGTTGTCTAAATAATATTTATTTTTGAACAATTGGCATTCATTTCAAAAAATCATGCTTAAGAAAATTTATTAGAAGCCTAATATAAGGCCTCAAAAAAATTGCCATTTTTATATTTTTAAGTATTTAAGTGAGAGTCTAATATAATTTTAATTAAATTGACGTCGGAGAGCGGAACGAAATTGGATTGTTAAATTTATTTATAGTAGTTATTTTTGACTTGTTATATTGAACGTTGTGTTTGATTATGAGCATAAAATTTGTATCAAAATAAAATAAAAATTTATTTGTATGGAAATTATTAATTAAATGTGTATGATTTATTTATTTTTCAACCTAGAAAATATTATAATTGTTCATTTTTTTATTGGTGGATAGATGAGATAGATAAGAGAGAGAAAGAAAGAGTGAATTACCTGAAAAATAAAAGCCACGCCTCCTAAAGAAAATGTTTTTTTAGAAAATTATGGTCGCATGATCAAAAGTTGAAAAATATTTCTCATGAAAAAATTGTTAATCAAACACCTCCAAAGTAGGAATTTAAGTGAAAAATAAATATTTTCATGAAAAATAAAATCAATCAAACCCACTTGTTTTATGGGTTTTCCATCCAAAAGATGCATTGAGAAGTTCACCATGAATACTTTGATATGGTAGGTAGTACCTATCCCATGAGTGGAGAATATATCCCAAAAATAAGTTCAAAGTAATGATGGCATAATGGAAATTAAAGAGAATCCAATTAATAAATATATTTCTAGTAGTCATCTTTGACTCGTTATTTTAAACTTGCAGTTTAACGATTTTGTTGATCCCAAAAAATGAGCTCAACAGATGTCGGATCCACTCTTGCCACGTCAAGCACTGATCCGACGTTTTTTTACCGGAAAAGGAACGGTAAGCTAGTTGGTTCGGACGCGGGAGGTACTTTCCGACGAGAGACACAAATGTTCAGGCTCCGGTGGTTGGATTTTGACAGCACTCGCGCTATCAACAAGTGCTCAATCTTTTTTCCTTAACTAAATCTCTCGTATTGTAATAGAATATGTGGAAGGATAGATATGAGAATATATTGTATATTGTTGAAATGTCAATATATCTTTTTCACTTGTATTTTATCAGACAAGCCCAAGCATTCAAGTGTGTTCTTTTTTATATTGATCGCACCATCCTCCCCTTTTTAGTACAAAGAGAGGTTATTTATACTAATCTAGCCAACATGGGGACTGTTGGATCAGATCCACGTGGCGACATCTCCTAGACCGAAGACTCACATCACTGTCCATTCATCATATTCAATGTTTGACAAAGGGTCAGCCGTGCTAGTAGTAGGCTGACACGCTGACACATTAAGGCTACAGACACTTTATTACAGACGGGTCAATCAGTTCTATGAAATCTTCGAATCTGTCGGGAGGCAGCGTCAGCATCAGCATGTGTTGAGGTCAGTTTCTGGCTTATGGACATATGGTACAGTTGAGCTTCGGTGCCTTGGTACTTCAGACATAAGGAGCCTCTGCATGCATGGAAGGGCTTTAAGCAGACATGCATTATTTGAGCTAAAGGGGACATCGGACCAACATAGTTTCGGCACTCACATGACTTCGGACAGCATATCCTCCGTTGTCCTTGACTATGATGACTCCCCTGTTGACATTTCCACTGGCTCTGCGTCCATTTGGCTATATGGAATACGTGGCTGTCCACGTGGATATGTTGCGTACGTGGCAGTTTATGTGGAGTGTTGACTTGGAGCCTCGGATTTTGGGGGGTAACAGATTTTTCAATTGAAAAGATACGTTGTGAATTTCATCGTGATTACTTTGAAATTGTACAAAAAACTTGAATCAACAGATGAAAAACATATCCCAAATCTTGTGTTCGAATTTCGAAACAAGGTTTTGTCTTTCCACCCAACAAAATAATAGAAGAAAATTTTCTGGTTTCACCACTGATTTTTCTTTTTACCGACTCAACCACTTATTTGAGATTCTTGATTATTTCATTTTATGTTAATATGGCATCAAGTTAAACAAATGTTCATAATTCAACATCATCTATTTGTTAAAAAAATTTGATTTTATCAACTATTTGAAGTAAAAATGCTTTCCACCTGGACGTAAAGGAAACATTTCGAAGACAGAATTAAAAATATGAATCCTTCATTTTTAATAATTAAACTTTTAAATGGTGTGACACACCATTCTTTTTTGTTACTTCGAGGTTTTCCTTCAATTTTCGTAATTGAAGGAATCCGAACTTGAGCTACTTTGAACTTAATTTTACAAGGAATTCAAACTTCGAAGAGATGCCCAAAGCACACAAGCACGTGCGTGTTTCCATCGTCCAACTTGGCCCTCTCGACACGTACATGTGCCCCGAGTCCGGATCGGTTCGTTGTGAATCTCTGTCTTGTATTTTTTTGGAGAAAATTTATTTAAATTATTTGGTTCAAATTGTAATTAATCAAATTTTTAGGTACTTAGCCCCTGTTTGTTTGGCATTATTGTAGGGAGAAAATGAAAAAATTGACCTTTTTTTTTCAAAAACTAGGTCCCACCATGAGATACAATGGTAAAAAATCACGGCTACCAACGATCATAAATCTTCTACAAAATGGGAAATAATGCCAAACAAACAGGGGCTTAATAAAATTACTTCTAGCAGTTTTTTAAATTAAATTGTTGGTTATTTCTTCGACGGCTGTTTGTGACGACATTTTCTGATTAGCCAATGGATGTTTGTATAACATACATATGTAAACGTCAATGATCGATGCCAATTTTTAATAATCAACGTCTGCGATTGAATTTAATAGACATCCATGACTGACTGTAACAGATAACTATTTTTAGTTTAGACACATGTTCGTTTGAAATATTACCTGAGCAAGAAAATTACACTATTTTTATTTCTAATTTTTTTTTTTTTGGTTTTGAATCTCACTTCTCTCTAAATTCAAATACTATTTTTTGAGTAATAAAACACTACATTGAGTTCGTTTGAATTCTTACCGATTGATGTGCTGCTTTTGCAAGAGCGGATTTCATTCCATCTCAGGAGACGACTACTAAATATCTTTAAACAACATAAAATTGATCAAATTCGTCTTAAAGACTCGTCATAAAGTTGGTAGGGTCAAATTATAATCATGTTCATGTGTCAATCATGTTGATAATCCTGTTATTTTAATTTGCAAATATAAATATTTTCAGATTGTTTGAAAGAGAAAATGACACTTTAGAAGTAGCACTAATTCAATAAACATAAAATTGATAACATTAATCAATTTTTTTATTATTAAAATACAGCATACAGCTGGATAATGATTTTCAATACCGTGACATTGTGAAAGCATGTGACAGGGTCAACTAGACATTTTCGACAGACAACTATGTCCCCGCGGCATGAGGCCAACAGCCAACTCATGGATCACCCTTTACATTTTAATTTTGAGCCGTGCTACAGTGTCCGCATGAGTGACCGTGAGGATGACCGCACACACACATGGGGGGTCGGGATTATTTTATTCACGTGGGACCCGCGCCTCGGCTGTGAGTGTGCGGTCATCCCCGCGGTCACCGGTGCGGGTCGTTTAGCATTTTTCTTTAATTTTTGTATTAAACCAAATGATTTGAAATCGCAATTATCAAGACCGATTTTCTTCCGACTATTGTTCATGCTTGTCTTTCGGGATTTGCATCCCATTCCACACAAAATAATAGATATCCACTTGGATTGAATCTTTGGAATATATAACTAATTATTTTTGCATAAGTGATAATTTACTGATAAGTGTAGTTTCTATACTTATTCGAGACCTTAAATCATGATATTTTATTGTCTTTTGAATAAAATTCTACATAATATATACACATATATACACACACGGAAACAAGGGGAGAGGAGGAAAAACGTACAGTAAAGGAGGAAAAAGACGGCTGCTGAAAAAAGGAGAAAAAAATTGCTCCTGAGAGTGAGAAAAAGGGCCAAAAAGAAAGAAAAAAGGAAAGAAAGAAAAGAAAGAAAAAAAAAGAGAGAAAAAAGGAAAAAATATAGAGGAAGTCAAATAAGGCGGGGGGTAGAAGCTGCCGGCAGGAACAGAAGAAGAAAAACGGCAGAGAAAAAAAAAGGAGAAAAAAAGAAAGAAGACGGCAGACATGAGCCGTTTCACGTTTCATCAAATTTTAGTGATGTCGTTCTACTTTTGCGTATTTTTATTTTTACAGTATGAGTAACTAATTTTCATATTAGGAAAAACAATGTAGTCGATTTGTGATTCTTTATTTTTCTATTCAAGATTTCTTTATTTTTTCTTATATGTGTTGGTTTTACTATGAGTTTAATGCATTGAATTACTTGATCACTAATTTGATGATTATTTGAGTCTCTTACGAATCGAGATGTGGGTTTGAGATTTAGACCATATAGTAAAATTCAGTAAATTAGTATAACGCGTAGAGATACATATACTAATTATTGCAGCCATAATATGAATTCTTAGAACTAGTGTTTCGTCTAACTAAATAGGCTCAATGAGAACTCGAGATTGGTAAATTGAATACAATAGTAGAATTCGATCGAACGCTACATTAGGTTATGAATTTTGAATTAAATAAGAATTAAGGTGATCAATAAATGAAATTGTTAAACTCTAATATTCATTACATATTTGAATCTTCAATCAACAGTAATTTACAATCTTTTTATATTTTCAATTAGTTAAAAGTAGTTAAGAAAAATAATCACAACCATCATAATTATTTACTTGCTTTTATCAAATAGGAGTTAAAAAAATTTGATTAAGCCTTGATGTATAGTTCTCGTGAGAACGATATCCGGACTCAAAGGTCCACTATACTGCTTGTTACGATTAAAACTTACTTTTCAATTTTGTTCTATATTTTCTTTTCTATTTTTTCTTTACTTAATCAGAATTGTTAGATTTCTTCTCTATATAAAGAATATTATAATAAGGGTCATGTTTGGTGTACATAATTTTTTGTGCCCACCCCATGTGAGAGAATGGACATTAATAAACATTAATTAAATGCAATCTCACTTGTCTCGCGCGCGGACGCGCACACACACGCAATGAAATAAAAATAGTAATATATAGATGAAATTTCCTCGCTTCTATGTTAGCGATTTTGGTGCAAAGTACAGAGTCAAGTTAATTTCTATTTACATACTAACATTATTAAAGAAAAAGTATTGACTAAGCATGTCCTAAGTATGATTAAATTTTAGTACAACTGTCATATTAATCAATTAATTTAGAATAGTTGCATTCTCGTACATATCTTGAGAATGCGACCAAAAGATTTCTTTAGTTGTCACATAACAATTTATAAACGTTGAAAATATTTTTTTTATAGGTTTCATGTGACATGTCTATATAATTAATCAAAAATAATCTTAGATAGTAATATTCTAATATCTCATCTTGGCACCGTGGTCGTTAAGCACAGAGTTCAATTTGCCAAATGGGCTCTTCACAATATATGGGTGGTTAAGTGTTCACTTTATCAAATGGGTTCAGGATATATGGGCTGGGTATAAGTTGAAACAAGAAAGCCCATTGGATATAATAAAGAAAAATGAAAAGGAACAGAAAATTAGATTCAACTTCTTCCTTTTTAAAGAAGTTATACCGCATCTTCTACACAGCATCTTCTAGAGAGAAACTTACCATCTTTATATTGATTTAATAAGACAAAAATCTCTTAGCTTCCAATACAAAGAGGGATCACCATATTCCATTTTAATTCATTTTGACACCCTATGAAGAGATTTACTTAGAGACGGCAAAGGGACGAGTTCGGTTCGGGGCGGGGCACCCTCTCCCCGCCCCGTGCCCCGCCCCACCTTAGATGGGGCGGGGCTGGGCGTGGGCTTACTCCGTTTATTTATTTATTTTTTTTCAAAAATTTTCAGTTAACTATTTTTTTTTAAAATTTGTAGTTAATTATTTTTTTTATTCTTCATGGGGCGGGTTCGGGGAGCTTCGGGGCGGGGCACCCCCTCTCCGCCCCGCCCCACCAACCCGTCGGGGCGGGGCAGCATCGGGGCAGGGCGTGGCGGATTTTTTTGCCATCACTAGATTTACTCGTGTTGTTTAACAAACTAACTCGATCAAAACTACTATACTTCCATGACAGTAACTAGAAGTGTTGTCCGTTTCAAGAAATCGAGGCATTAGATTTTATATTGGCATAACAATAAAACAAAACAAGATTATATCGCATAAGGGATTGAACGGAGTTATTGCAAATTTGCAGTCCCAAAAGGTAAATATTTTACCCTTTATTTTGTGTTTCACGTTTAATTCCAAAATCTGGGTACATGGACATCTTTTCTACGTACTCGTTGTTTTCACTCACATGACCAATGATTGTAAAATTTTGTTTTAGAAAGATGCTACATGTATCGGAGAAAATGTCAGGATAATTGTCAGAATTTTATTGGGCTTTGCACAAAAAATAGATTTAAATTGGCCAATCAAAATTCTCAACATCAGCACCGGGCAATTCCCTTGACAATTTTGATAAAATCAAGGAAGGGAAGCAATTGGAAGCTGAAATGAAAGAACTGAACAGAAAATAAACAACAGAAATAAAGGAAGGAAAAACGGGATATGGACCTGCTGAATTACAGCAGGGAAGAAGTTGAAGTTTTCATTCATATTTGCTTGAGGAAATTACAAGGCAACCTATTCTATTTATAGAAGAAATAGTTAACTAATTATCTAACAAACTAACAATATAACAAACTTAAGAAGGAACTAGAATATGCTAGATTCAGAAAGAAGAAACTGGAGCTGCTGGTTTGCTGAAGAACGTGAGTTGCTGTTGAACTAGTGTTGGGCTGATGGTGTTGCTGTTGGGCTGATTTGGGCTGGAGAATATTCCTCAACACTCTCCCCTCAAGATGGAACATCTTGAACCGTAGAGAAGGAAAGTAGAGATTCAATCAAGGAGCATCTTGTTTCGAATCAATTTCAATTTTCTTCATTTCCATTTAAAGCTCCATTTCATTTTGAGCTAATGGAGTTTTGTCAGGAGACATCTTGTCTGCCTTTTTCATGGTTTATCTTCCTTCTCTTTTGAGAAGAAATAGCTTCAAAATCACTTGATTCAGAAGATAAAAACAATCAATTTCTGAAGATCTGAGAAGCTGCCATCCTAGTAGGTTCTATCTTCAATTCCATTTCAATTTCATTTCGATTCCCTATCTAGGAATCAATTAATCATTTTGTGAAGATTCTATCTTCAATTTCCGGTTCAGTTTGGTGAAGAGGAAGAACATCTCTTCAGTTTTCATGGAGTTCCATTTCTCAGAAGGATAACTGAGAAAAGTAAGGTAGAATATCTGTAAGTTGGAAGCAGAGATTGGAACGTGCTGATGTTGCATGGTTCTCTGGTTTGCTGATAAATCTGGAGGCTGAGTTAACTGATGAACTGGTGATCTGTTGAGGAGCTGTTGAACATGGTTTGCTGTGCACGTCTGGTGAACCGGAGAGCATGGGCTAGAGTGAACTGGAGAGAATGGTTTGCTGGTGACTGGTTCGTTTTCTGCTGATGTTCATCTCATGTCCGTTTCGACATTTCGTCGAGCATTTAGTGAACCAAGGTTGTATCCTATTTTCTGGTAATCTATTTTGCAGATTTTTGGGATTTTTTTTTTGATAGATTCAATTTAGTAAAGAAAGAAAAGAAGAATCAGAAACCTGCTCTGATACCATGATAAAATCAAGGAAGGGAAGCAATTGGAAGCTGAAATGAAAGAATTGAACAGAAAATAAACAACAGAAATAAAGAAAGGAAAAAGGGGATATGGACCTGCTGAATTACAGCAGGGAAGAAGTTGAAGTTTTCATTCATACTTGCTTGAGGAAATTACAAGGCAACCTATTCTATTTATAGAAGAAATAGCTAACCAATTATCTAACAAACTAACAATATAACAAACTTAAGAAGGAACTAAAGAAGGAACTAGAATATGCTAGATTTAGGAAGAAGAAACTGGAGCTGCTGGTTTGCTGAAGAACGTGAGTTGCTGTTGAACTGGTGTTGGGCTAATGGTGTTGCTGTTGGGCTGATTTGAGCTGGAGAATATTCCAACAAATTTCTCCTGTACAAACAGCTTTATCCTTTGTTTTAATCCCTTTTTACTTGCTAAGGTGTGCATTTTTGGATATCACGTTTCTCGTATATACAATAAGATCTATCTATAGTGATATTCTGTGTTAAGAATAATCTCAACATGGTCATAAAAGTTTTGATCTTAACTTGAACAGTTATAAGTAAGAATAAATTCGCATTATAATAAGTTATAATTTTTTAGGTCTCGTATTAAAAAAATTCCCTCCACATAGTAATAATTCTCGATAAACTGCAAAAAAATATATGCTTTGTTACACTAAAAGTTTAAGATAAAATAAATATTTATCTAAAAGGTGATAACGGAATCATTTTTAAAGTGATTTATTACCGAATTCATAATATTTGTAACTTAATTCAATTTTTTTCTTAATTACATGAACAAAATGAAAATTAAATAAAAATATAAGGACAAAATGTCAAATGAATATTTCTCAAACATCTATACTCGTAGATTTAAATATGGCTAAATATATTCAAATCATATTTTTTATAATCTTTACTCAATCTCACACTTGTATTTTTAACTTTTTTTAATTATATCTTATCAGTTAACGATGAATTTCAGTCAAAATGGAGTAAAATTTTTTTTATCCCTTGTATTCTTGAATAAGCAAAATAATAATAATAATAATAATAATAATAATAAAATAAAATAACAAATACAAAATTACAATTAAATATTTGTCATTTTTAAAAGTGGTAATTACACAAAACCATACTTTAAGTATTAAAACTTCTAAAATCAGATTGGAAGTTT
>CAIGRT010006147.1:0-17677 GCA_903798405.1 Fraxinus platypoda
GGTTGTCAACCGAGGTTGTCAATCTCGATTGTACAAGTAGAATTTTCCAACAATATAACTTAACTAAAGATGTCTATCCCAATCTAATACTATATAAAGTTACTTTTATAACCTTAATAATTTGTAAACACGCAACCATTTAGCTCATGTTTAAATATCATTTTTTAGAAATAATTTTGTAAAAAATGATTTTTTTAAGAGAATATATAGTTAAAATGTAGGATAAACTTTAGGTTTTATTGGAAGAACATAAGATTAAAAATAAGTTTGAGAAAAATTACATTTTAAAAATGAAGTACAAACATTGAATTATTTCTTTGAATCTAAAACTTCAAAAAAGTAGCTAATTAATTATAGATTAAAATTCATATAAATCGAGGAATTATTATTTTAGATCTTACAAGCTTTATCCACAACATTTTTATCTACTTAAGCTGATCGCTGCCAAACATAGAATAACATGAAAACCTCTTTAAAGAGGAAAAAGAAGAAGACAGTAGAAATGAATAAGAAGAAGAAGAAGACAATAGGAAAAGAAGACGACATAGAAGAAAATGTTTGATAGAAGATATATACATGCAATTGAAGATGCAGATTCAAGAATTGGCTTCTGCTTCTGAAGCTCTGAGTTTACATATATCATTGCACCTCATCTTCATCAAATCTTTAGACTTTTAAAAAAAAAAGAGAGATTGATGGGCCAAAAGTCCAGTGCAAGCATTTGCCTGCACTAGACTACAGGAGGCTCTGCCCCTGTCCCTGAATATATAGCTTCTCAAGAAATAGGAAGACCTACTTAATTATAATTTTATTTATAGTTAGTTTCGGTAACAAATTTCGAAGTAGGAAGAAAAAGTGGAAAAATTTTCTTCAAGATATTCATAAAAACTAAGAAAAACATTTTTCCCAAGCAAAATCATCCTTTGTATGGGAATTGTAGTGCACAAAAACACCAAAAATTCAAAAGTATTCATTGTGATGGTAAAAGATATTAGCACATGAAAATTGCATCCTTCTATTCTTTAAAAGTTAGATGAAATGACACGGGACTCCAAGTTGAGTGGAATACATATGTTTGGGCCCAATTTATGAACACTTTCTACGGAGAGGAATTTTTTTGTTCCCTTTTTTTTTTTTTGGCTTTTGAGGTGGGGTTTTGTTTCCACGTGCATTTGGGATTTGTTTCAATATATTCATGCATCTAAAACATGTGGTGAAGAATGAGTCATTTTAAAGGGTCCCAAAATCATCAAATTAATTGACATCAAATATTTTCTCACCAATTATTAACTTTTGGCAACAAAAACCTACCAAAAATACACGAAGAAACGGTAAAAAGTGAGACAAATATCAACCATTATTAACTTTTATGTTTCTTATGCATATCTAAGTACGAAATAAACGACAACAAAGTATGAGACAATTGCCAAATCTCTTTCAAATAAAATAAAAAACAAACATTTGAATATTTAAATCTTCTTTTAATATATATTCAATTTAGAACTCTTGAAAATAATTTTCAGATATTTTTCTTAACATTGTCCGTGTAAATAAACAATTTAAAATACATCGATTCCATTTGTATGTATATATCAATATATGCATACATAATATATAAAAGTTTAAGATGGTGATGGTGATGGTGGCCATAACCAATGACATTCAGTCCATCAAGATGTGTTCACATAGTATACCCTTTATGGATAAGATATTCTTCCTAATATTCTTCTTTTCAGTTTTGGAATAAATTGTGTTCCACTGACAGCCAATTCAAGCATTGTGTACATAATAAAAAGTTAATATATGTAAGAAGAATCGAATCAATAAGTTAATTCTATAAAGTTGGTTCCTTCAAAATTAAATAAATAGGATTATCTTTCATTTATGAATTCTAGTTTATATCCAAATCTCAATAAATTTAAAAGCTACAAATAGCTTATATATTTAGGTTGGGCCATTAGAATTAAACAAATATTGACATGGGAAATTAAGGTCCATCATAATGAAGTCATTTTTTATTTTTATTTTTTTTTCATTATGCCCTTTGCTAGAAGTTCGTAACATAGTTATTAAATATGGACTGATTATGATCCGTACAAAGTATTAGGTTGTTGGATTACTGGCTCAACTGATGGGTCATTCTCGGAAAATAAAATTTAAGCATGAAATATTTTTAAATAGAAGCGTAAAGAAAAAAACATAACGGTTTTTGAAATTAAGACACAAGTTAAAATAAATTCGATTTAAGTGAAATAGTGTAGTAACTGAAAATAAAATATTTTTCGAACATTTCTTTATTATTTTAAATTAAATAAAAGATTAAGTAAAATAATTTTCAAAAATTCTTTATTATTTAATATTAAATAAAAGATACATTACAAAATTCTTTTGTCTAAACATCATTTTAACACAAGAAATCGTGGCCCAAGGACAAAAAGGAATGGCCACTTAGGGCTGCAATGTATACTGTGTCTTAATCTCTCTCTTCCACCATTTCGTAACTGAAAATTATATTAGCTCATTAAGCCTGTCTTCATTGTATCTCCATAAGAAAATTATGGCCCATACTTCAAAATAAGAAATGGGCCATTTACACATATACCCTTAAAGTCAGGGTCATATGGAAAAATAATTATAGGATAATTTTTCATGATAATTGCTGGTTAACGTCCATTTTTAACTGTTGAAATCATGATTTTTTGTAACTATGAATTTGATGTTGTTGAGGTTTTTCACAACCTTGGAAGCTCATATCATATATGATACTTTGAAGTTTTGCTTAATTTTGTATCGTCCACAATATTTGCATTCAATTTGTTTGTGTTTCCTCGTGAGACTAAGCACATGCTTGCTTGGTGACTATATTTATTGAAATTACAATTAACATTCAACAACAATAAACAAAGTATTTACCATCTAATGATTTGAAATTGTAATTTTATTTTTTAATTATAGGATATGTAAAGATTTAATTATTGCCTCGGGTAGTGTTTAAATGAACTAGTGTCATAGTTATATCCCTTTGATAACGATCACAACTGCATAAAGAATCTAAAGTGACAAATAACAAAACAAGTTAGACGATGAGGATGTTGAATTGAGTCTTGTATCTCCTCTCGATAGATATTAGGGTTTCGTATGTGACGGAATATGTTATTTGGCCGCACCAAGAATATGTTATAGTTATAACATAAAAAATAAGCCCAAACCTATTGGGCTAAAGCCCACAATAAAGAGAGTTATTTGGTTTAATGGGTAACTGAAATAAAGAAAAATTACACACGTACATGTTTTTTAACTTTCAAATACAATAATCAAGCTCTAACTTTATTATTTCACAAATCAGGTTATAATTGAATTATTTAGTATTAAATTTATAATATAATATTACTGATTAAAGTTATCTTACTGTTATTATTGCTACAGTAGGGGAGAGAAATTATTCAAACCCTCATTCTTCTACCACATCCAGTGAGAGGGAGATTATAGATCCTACTTCAACCAACTCATCCACGTTCGTCGAGTGAGAGTAACAATTGGAGGACTTCTATCACCGCCTGCCCACAATTTCATTTCCTAATGTTCATCATACTATTAAATATTTTGAGTTAATATTTCAAACTATTTCTCAACAATATATCTATATATTGCGGAAAAGAGAATTGTTGAGAGAGAAATATTATTCAACTCAATTAAAGGATGAATGAAGATCCAAACAATATAAATACAAGCTGAAACAAAAGGCGGGAAGTAAGAATATGCGGGAAAATTAGTTACAACTAAAATTGACAAACTAAAAATATCTAGGCTCCAAAAACATCACATTCACGTGATCGTTTGATAGCTAATTCCAACTTGGATGATCCATTGGCTTTGATACTCCCCCTCAAGATGGACTATGAAGATTCATTATAGCCATCTTGGACAGCAAATGGAGCAGCACAGACACCGGTAAAGGCTTTGTGAAAATGTCTGCAAGCTGATGATTTGTTCGAACTGGCAAGAGCTTGATTGTTCCTTGATTGATCTTATCTCTTACAAAGTGACAATCTATTTCTATATGTTTAGTACGTTCGTGAAATATAGAATTAGTAGCTATATGGACGGCTGCCGATTGTCACATAAAATAAAAGCGGGTTCCTTGATCTCCACCTGAAAGTCACGAAGCAGTTGCTGAATCCATACTAGTTCACTGGCAGTAGAAGCAAAAGCCCGGTACTCAGCCTCTGCAGATGATCTTGATATGGTAGCCCGTTTCTTTGCCTTCCAAGACACCATCGAATTCCCAAGAAAAACACAGAACCCAGTAACAGATTTTCTTGAGTCTAAGCATGAACCCCAATCTGCATCAGCATAAGCACGCAACTGAAGAGGTGAACCTGCTGAAAATTTGAGACCCTGTCATGGGGTAGCTTTGATGTATTGTAGCAAATGATGGACTGCAGTTAAATGAGGCTTTCTGGGTTGTGAGACAAATTGACTCAGCTTATGAACCGCAAATATAATGTCTGGCCTAGATACAGTTAAGTATAATAAACGCCCAATTAACCTCATATACATAGAGGCATCTTCCAGTAACTCCCCCTCAAATGAGTTCAGACGAACTTTAGGATCCATTGGTACCACATCAGGTTTGCAACCTAAGAATCCCGTGTCCTGCAATAGCTGAAGAGCATAGTGCCTCTGCGATAGGACAATGTGATCTTGCAATTTTTAACCCAAGGAAAAACTTGAGGTTACCAAGATCTTTAAGTTTAAAAAGGTTGTAAAGAAAGGCTTTTAAATCATCAATAATTCCAGAATCTGATCTGGTGATGACTATGTCATCAACATACACCAATAGAGCTACAAATGTATTTCTAGACCCCTTTGTGAAAAGAGAATAGTCAGATCTCGACTGATGAAAGCCATGAAGTAGAAGGGCATGTGAAAACTTTGAAAACCACTATCGTGAGGCCTGCTTTAAACCATATATGGATTTATGCAGCCTACAAACCAAACGTTCCCCCTGTTTGCTAGATGAATTTGAAGGTTTATATCCAGAGGCAAGTCCATGTAAATTTCCTCAAAGAGATCACCATGAAGGAAAGCGTTGTTCACATCTAATTGAATGAGATGCCAGTTATTCATGGCTGCTATAGCTAACAAGAGTTTCACTGTCACCATCTTAGCAACTGGAGAGAATGTTTCCAAGAAGTCTAACCCCTCTTGCTGAGTGAATCCTTTCGTAACTAAGCGTGCTTTGTGTCGTTCAACACTCCCATCAAATCTGTACTTGGTTTTATATACCCATTTGCAGCCTATAGTATGCTTTCCTTTAGGTAGTGCAGTGATGGACCAAGTTTTGTTTAATTCCATAGCACCAAGTTCAGCAGCCACGACCTCTCTCCAATGAGTCTCTTGTACTGCTTGATGGTAGAATTGTGGTTCAAGAGTTGAGGATATGTTCAAGATAAGGTTTTTATGTGAAGGAGAAAGTTTCGAATAAGAAAGATAGTGCTGTAAAGGATAATGATGAGATGATGGAATGGAATGACAGAAGATGATGAATTGGATAAGAGATTACAATGAAATTCCTGCAGATAAGAGGGGGTTTTGCTAGTTCTTAGAGACCTTCTGAGAGTAGGAGCAAGAGGAACAGGGGAATTGAGATTATGATCTGAAGTATCAGTAGGAGCAGGAGGATTATGTGACACATCATGAAAGTTATGGCTTGAAGTATCAGTATAATCAATATTTTGAGATGATATATCATCATGAATGGGTCTATCATTGTTAAGGTTGGTTGAAGAAACATGAGTAGGATGTATATCAGTAGGCACAACAGTGACAGGATTAGGTAATACAAGGTTAGGAAAAGAGTCAATGACTTCAGGAGATTTTGAGGCAGAGTGGAAAGGAAAGATGTGTTCATGTAAAATCACATCTCTAGATATAAAAATAGTTTTTGAAATGATATCATATAGTCTATATCCTTTTATACCAGGATGATAGCCAATGAAAACACATGATTTAGCTCGAGGATGGAATTTCAAACGATGAGAGGTGATGGCAGATGCAAAGCATAGACTCCCAAAAACCTTTAGAAAGTTGTAATCTACTGGTATATAATACAGCAGAGTGAAAGCTGGCTTATTTTGAAGGATAGGAGAAGGGGTGCGATTTATCAAGTAAGTAGCGGTTAGAACACAATCCCCCCAGAACGAGATAGGAACTTGTGATTGAAAGAATAGGGCTCTTGCTACATTAAGTAAATGCTGATGCTTTTGTTCAACAACTAAGTTCTGCTCAGGACATTCAGGACAAGAAAATTGGTGAAGTACCCCCTTTTTACTGAAAAATTCGATGAATCTCAATTCAGGTGCATTATCAGACCTGAAGGCTTTAATATTTTTGTGAAATTGAGTCTCAACAAGACTGAAGAACTTGGGAATGATATCAAGTACATCAGACTTCTGCTTCGTCAGATAAACATAAGTAAATCTAGTACAATCGTCAACAATTGTAAGAAAGAACTTATGGCCATCACGAGTGGGAGAGCTATATGGACCCCATACATCACAATGGATGAGATCAAAGGGTTCAGCTGATAAATGATTGTTTGAAGCAAATGACAAACGCCTTTGTTTAGCTAATGGACAGATATAACAAGGAGAATGCTATTTTTGTTACTTTTGAAATGTAACTGATCCTTCAACATTTCCAATCTCTTAAAAGACAAATGTCCCAGTCTATGGTGCCAAACATCAGGGGTCACCTTATGAATTACAGAACAAACGTGACTAACAGACTTAAAAGAATTACAATCAACTTTCACTACATCAGTTTTAGCATCAATGATATAAAGTCCATTGACCATATCAGCCCTGCCAATCATCCTCCAACTGCACAGATCCTGAATAGCACAATAATCAGTGAAAAATCTGACACTTATATCTGAGTCCTTGGTTAAAGAGCTAATAGATAACAGATTAAACTTGAACGGAGACACAAACAACACATCTTGAAGAATCGGTTCAGAGTTGAGCTCAACATTATCAATAAAGTGAACAGATATTATGATGTTATTAGGCAATGTGATATAGGCACCTTGTATTGCTTTTAATGTTTTGAAAGACTCTCGATTGAAACAAACATGGCTAGTTGCCCCAGAGTCTATAACCTAGTGTTTAGCATAATTGAGTATCTCATTACTCGAAATAGATAAGCATATACCTGATGCATTGTCTGATTTTGCAGACTCATCTCCTATTTTACAGCAGCAAGATGTGTGGGTGTTTGTACTGGCCAGGATTCAAGGTTTGTACAAAATTCTCAACATTACCAGCAGATTGACCTGTAAATGAATCAGAAATTTGGTTAGTCACAGCATTTGACAAATAACCAGATTGATTACTCCTTTGATTAGCTTTGTATCCATGTGGATAACCATGAAGTTTATAGCATTTATCAACTACATGGCCTCCATATCTACAATAGGTGCAAATAGGTCTATCCCTCTTCTGATTTTTGTTATATGACTGCCCCAATATTGGCTTTCTATTATCAGTTTTGGCATAAAAAGCCAAGGAATCAGTCGTTTCAGCAGTTAAATTCACGCTCCTTTGTTGTTCCTCTTGAGAGATCAGAGAAAACACTTTATTGATCGGGGAAATTAGATTCATGAGCAATATTTGCCCCCTTACTTGAGCATAGGATTCATTCAATCCCATTAGGAAAGACATAACATACTCCATATGGTAATGCTCCATTAACTTCTTGTTTCCCTCACAGGTACACTTTCTACATGAGCAAGAAGGTCTGTAATTGCTAAGCTCCTCTCATACCGTTTTCAGTTTAGTGAAATAAACACTAACTGATATTTGTCCCTGCGTATGATTCATTAGGTCACGCCTTAGCTGAAAGATCCGAGGACCATTCCTCTGTTGAAATCGCTCATTCAGATCAGTCCAGATTTCATTTGTGGACTCAGAGTAGATTATGCTTGCTGAAATATCTTTTGATACAGAATTAAGGATCCATGAGACAACCATATTGTTATTGCGGATCCAAGAATTGAGGAGCTCAGAACTGTTTTCAGGCCGAATGATAGAACCATTTATGAAACCAACCTTGTTCTTCACTGATAATGCTATGAACATAGCACGGCTCCATGAAATGTAATTCTCACAAGTCAACTGCTGTGAGACAAGTATGAGACCGGGATTGTCAGAATGATGAAGAAAATAAGGACTAGAATCATCTTCAGTGGCTGAATAGCTCATCGAAGATGTTGAAATCTGAATTGGATCAACAGGATCAATTGCCATGATTAATCATAAAAAAATGCGAAGCTAATAAGCTATTTGCTCTGATACCATATTGCGGAAAAGAGACTTGTTGAGAGAGAAATATTTTTCAACTCAATTAAAGGATGAATGAAGATCCAAACAATATAAATACAAGCTGAAACAAAAGGCGGGAAGTAAGAATAGGCGGGAAAATTAGTTACAACTAAAATTGACAAACTAAAAATATCTAGGCTCCAAAAACATCACAGCCACGTGATCGTTTGACAGCTAATTCCAGCTTGGATGATCCATTAGCTTTGATACTATACAAATCCAACTACAAGATGGTGTTAACAAGGAGTGTAGATCATGAATTGCATTTGAAGAAAGTAGATAAGGTTGGAAAAGGTCATTATGAAAGGAAAAAAAATCCCATAAAAAAACTCGACCAAAAAAGAATCGATATGGAAACTCGACCAAAATCCCATAAGGTTGGTGATTGTGTCAATATTATTCGAAACTTTATATAAGAATCAGTCGTACGGGAGATAATTGATTTTTTCTCAAATTCTAAGCTACTACCACAATGAGAATTGATATTTTCTTAAACGTGGTCTCAAATACGAATCATCCAGTAAAAATTCTACTTTCCTCATACACGATTATCCTACAATTTCCTTTAATTATACATTTAAAAAAACTTTTTTTTATCTAACCTTACAGCATGGTATTATAGACACTAGATATGTTTTAAACAATCTTTCGAATTCTTTCCACCCAAATTTAAACAAACTCTTGATCAGTTAAAATATCACCCTTTAATGATCCACTTCATTTCCAAACCACCTCTCGTAAATAATGGTTTAGTAATTCCAACTTATCATTATATTTTAATATAGGAAAAATTGCAGTTACGGTACCAAACATTTTATCTAGTAGCAGACATTGCCTAAACCTTTCATTTGTGACATTCATGATACCAAACCTTTCAAAAATTCTCACCTGGAGTCCAAATGGATGGATTCCATTAATTTGACCGTTAGTTGACCAAAAGTCCATGGTCTAACAAAATTTTGACTAATGTTTATAGGGTAAATGGGTAAATTTACATTTTTTATATAAATTAAAATAACTAATTAATAAAAAAAATAAAAAACAACCCACACATCCAAATTCATCTCCTTCTTCCCCATCTCTATACAACCACCACAACGGATGGGCACCAATGGCAACACCCGGAAACACCTAGCGCGTGCCTATTCCGGTGTCGGCAACACCATGACTCCAAGAGAAGCAACGCACATCCATTAAAGAAGAGGAGTTCGATGAAGACATGTTTCTCGAGGAAACCCTTCTTCAATACGAAGAAGAGAATTCGTAGCGCCGTGCCCTCTTCGAGCGTCTAGGTAGTGGAAATGTCATGCGCTCTCTTCATTATACATCAATCAGTCTCAGAACATTAGTAAGTAATGAAATAAAACTCAAAACACTTCAATTCCACTACTACCAATGTACCATGCACTCCAATTCTTGTAAATTTCTCACGAGGGGATTGGGGAGAAATATGGCTTCTTAGGGTTTTAAAATTAGGGCTTTCTGGAATCTGTATGATCACTGAAGCATAACGGTTAACATGCCTTGTTCTAGTTTTGAGGCGACATTGGGGCTGGAGGTTGAGACAGTGGCGGCCGACAGTTGAGTGAGGGGGTTGGGGAAGAAGGAGATGAGGGTGGGTGGGTGGGTGTGGTTATTTTATTTTTTATTTTTTAATATTTTTTTATTTAAGTATGTTTTTTTGTGAAAATTGTAAATTTACAATGTTACCCTTTTAAAAATTGGTTAAAAGTCAAATTTTATTAATCTGGTCAGCTAACAGTCAAACTAACGAAAACCATCCATTTGGACTCCAGGTGAGAATTTCTGAAAGGTTTGGTACCGCTACTGCAATTATCCCTATTTAAAATTATTTATGAAGTAAACCGATATATAATATACATATTTATGTGCCATTTGTACTAGAAAATGTTTATTGTATGATTGATAGCATAAATAGTTGTTCAAACATAATATTAATTAGGGGGTTATGAAATTTGATACTATAAAGGAGTTGTTCCAAAAAACATTAATTAATGTGTGAACGAATAATAAATTTAGGTCAAGGAAAACAGTTAATTTGGAGAGTCTATCGCATGATTTCATTTCTTCATATGGGTCGTTTCTTCTAGCCTATTCATTAGCGTAGAAACTCGACTATCACCTTGTCTTTTGGTGTTTCTGTGACTCTTCCTCCCTTTGCACATCCTATTTTAGTATTTTGGCGTGCAATGGGCTAAAAGGACTGGACATATTTTTAATATATTGACCAAAGGACTGGACTTATTTTGTCCTAGCATCATTCTGAAATGCTTTGGTTCACATTTTGTTGCATACACCTTACAACCATAAATTAACGTTGAAAACTTTTTGCCATAAAAATCATTAAGTAGATGTGCATTTTGAGGTACGGTAGGGACATAGGGACGATACTATTTCTTCTTTCTCCTAACCTACTCAGGCGGTGTTGTGCCAGATCTGTTTTCTTGTATGAACTATCCAGCATTTTACCATGTATACATATTAGATTATAAATATAAGAAGACATGTTTATGACGACGATTGTGATCTAGTGATGGAAAAGATAACTCCAAGTAATTAGATAGATATTCTTCTTAAAGTAAAGTATAACAAACCTGCTACATGCCTATGGAATAGTGGATCACCAAATTTCTTCATCCAGACAAAGTCATCATACATTGAATGGTAGACTGGGTAACCTGCAAGTGGTAACTGTTGTCAGATCTTTCAATGAGCAATGGCATGTGTTGGAATATCATCCGTTGCTAAGAAATGTAAACTGAAAGCATTTTGCATCGATTCATACTATATTATTATAAAATCTCATGTTTATGAGCCTTGTTTAATAGCAGTACTCTGATTTGAGTGTCTAAAATTTTGGTGTTTGAGGAATGGGAGAGAACAAAGTCAATGGGACTGTGAGGCACCTAACTTTGAGGGCATATGTCTACTCTCTAGTCTTCAGTTTCTCTTTTTGGCTTTATTTTTTCCAGTTACTTCCATCAATCACAGATTGACTGTTATTATCAGCAGAAAGTTCTAGTTTTTACGGAAACTCTTTGAACTCCATTCATTATCAGGCTTTTTTAGTAAGGTCATAATTTGTAAGTCCTAGATCACACTTTTATAATTTGATTTATTTTAGTATGTTAATGCAATATCATTTGTGAAAGCACTAGAAGCGTATTTGTGAAATAAAAAAAAATGTCACTGTAACGTGTATAGAAGCTTTACTTTTTTCTGATACACATGTTTTTTAAAATCAGAATAGATTAGGAATATAATTCCAAAACATTTTTTCATTTTATTTTACCTAGCTTTATGAGAGAGTAAAAGTAAATGTTTTGCATTTTCTTGTACTTGTCAGTTGTCAACTCCATTAGTTATACTCCATTTTTTTTTCTTAATTTTTGGTTTATTATAACTAGTGTACATATTTGTACATGAAATATTCTCTTTATGCTACTTAAGTCAACATCTTACCGAGGGCTCAAAGTGAACGTATGATACTCAAGAAAGGAAACAAACTGGTTTTATAAATTTTGTACATATATTGCAGTAAAGGAATTAAAAGTTCTCTTTTATCTCCTTTCCTTCTTCAGTACACTCTGTAGTTTCTCAGTCATACAGCTTGCTTGATACTATAGTGGTAATTTAGTAATTGTTATTCTTAGACATCTGATTTTGAATGATATAAATTTCCTTCAAAATCACTTCACTTCAAAACTTGGGAGAAGAGGAAGATAAAAAGCAAGCCCTTGAGTGCTAAGATAGTCTTTAAATTATTTAATCTGTTTACGTTATTTGATATTGTTTATGCTTTGCTTTGATTACTGTTTTCTTCCTTTCTCTTCTTTTTGGTACCTTTGGGTGGTGGAAATTTGATAGTAGAAACTGATATCTGTTTTGTGCTGTCACAGACACTGTGATCTAGCACATCTAAAAGTAACATTACAATAATATGAAGTGCTAAAGAAGGTGAGTATTTTACCTCCTCCAAAGGATATGTCAGCTGCTGGAATGCCTATATGTTGCACAAAGGCTGCATAGTCCGACCCTCCACCTCCTAGCCTCCCAATCTTAATGGAGAACAAAGAGATTATTAAATTAAAGATATAAATTTAAATGGTCTGCTTGTCTCCCCTTCTTTTTATTTCCAAAAATAAATAAATAAATAAACCGATCAAGTGAAAAAATTTCTCTTCAGGTATTCTACAACACTTACCTTGGGATTGTTTGCAGATCTAACCCATGAATCATAGACAGTTTGTGTTGAGTTATCTGGGTCTAGTACCTTCAAAAAACGAATATATTCTGGATGAATGAAAATTTGTAATGATTAGATTGACATGGATACTGTCATTCAGAATGTAGCATCAAAATTGGCACAAATTGTTGGAGTTCGTCTCATCTCATGATTTCAAAATATGTAATTACTATGTTGACACCTACCATAGAACCTTAAGAGATATCAATGTTAATCATAGTTGCTTTAGGTGTTTATGACTGAGTACATTTATTGTTGATTGTAGACCACTACCGACAAACATTCTTTCTACGTGATACCTGTTGAGTAGCTTGTATGAGTAGTTCATCGAGCTGTGGGGTTGCAGAGGCATCAAACCCAGGTCCTGCAACTGCGATATCTACATTCAGGTAAGCAACAACTCTTGAGGTCAGCATTTGTCTGTTCTCTTCCACCCATTCAGTCGATCCTATCTGAGGAACACAATTTAGTTAAAATTCTGCCAGCACAAATTTTTCGTTGTGTTTTGTTGGGGGGCGGGTAGGAGGGGGTATCAAGGTTAACACAGGATAGATTGAGAGAGACCAGCCCATACTCCTCAGCATCCCAATTGCAGAATACAATTGTACGTCTAGGTTTCCACCCTTTTTTCTGCAGCTTCCACAGCCTTTGTGCAATCTGTGTTTCACACACAAATCAGGTAAACTAGCTATTTCTTTGAGAGACAAAAATACACATTTTGTCAATGCATCATGCAGGAAAATTGCCTGTAATTATAATCACCTCAAGCAGGGTTGCTGTGCCACTGTTGGGATCAACAGCTCCAAATGTCCATGCATCTCGATGATTACCCAAAATGACATATCTGGCAATGTTTCCTAATTCAGTTAGAAAATAACTATTTATACATAAAGGATAATCTTCACTTTTCTTGTGGCTTAACCAATTTATCATTCTAATCTGTGCCCTTCAATGAATTTTGTACAGGTAATGACAATTTCACATAAAATTTCTAACATTTGCTTTCATATGATATAGCATCTATCATGGAAAACTGGAAGGATGTTTTCTTGCCCAAAAACTTTCAAAACTTACCTATCAGGTTCTTCTGCTCCTTCAATAATGCCAATAACATTCTGGATTGTGCTTATGACTTGTTTTCCCTGTAAAGATAAAAACAATAGTCAGAGATTAGTGATGGGCTTACAGTCTGTCTCTTCTATAGCTTTTCTCACTTTTACAGGTGGATGATTAATGTATGCAACTATGGAGTTTGACAACCAGCTTAGAAATTCTCCTGGCACTTACCGTGTAACTCAAGTTCACAATTCCTGGTCCTGGTCCAACCCTGTAAACAGGGGCTTCTTTTCCTCCTTGCCAATCATCATTTGCCACTTGTCCACCAAGGGACCTAATAATTTCATAGCCATCAGCCCAAGAAATGGGCAATGAAGGTATTAGGGGAACATGACCCCCCTTCTCTATTTCATCATCTGAAACTCTCTCACATTCTTCAGTGCTAGGCCACCCTGGTGTGGTAGGATCGCCTGCATCTTTATAAACTGAACCCACCTGAACGCCACTGGGAGGCATCCACTTCTTATTAGGAAACCATTCTGTATCTCCTCCACCTCCATAATCCTTCTTATCTGTGAAAATTAGCACTCCTATGGCACCTGCTGCATATGCGTTCTCAACTATATCCCCTCTGAATATCTTTCCATACCTTGCCAAAGCAAGGGTGCCTGAAACATTCTCTCCCATTTCTTTCAATGTTATATAGTCTTCTACCCGTCCATAATTTACATACACCACAGGACCAGATACAGAGCCTGATTTAGCATATGCATGGAATGTTGGCAAGACTTCATTTGCTACATCTGCATATGGATCTCCATCATAAATCTCCTGGCGCAGATTAAATTCGATAGGTGGGTCCGGAGGAACCCGTATTAGTGTCAAAGAACGAGATACTGGGTAAGTCAAGGCAGTATAATAAGATGCTATATGTGATCGAATGTTGTAGGAAGTGAGAGTGGACAGAACATAGTCGGCTGCTTCGGCGTTGGCTTCTGTGCCGGCGACGTGGGGCCGTCGAGTAAGCATGTACAGGTGATTTGATATCGATGCATTGTCTGACAGGGAATCAGATATAAACAAGGTGTGGTAGAGAGATTTTTGAGTGGTTGAGAAAAAGATGAAAGAAATAGAAGTGGCTAGAGCTATGATGCTTGAAATTGTTGCCTTAAACATTGAGCTTGGCTTCGGTGTAAAAAAAAAAAAAAGTAGTAATTCTTGATGGAGTATTTGTTGATTGGTTTTTCACTAGTGTATATTCATATTGAGTTAAAGGGGTGGATGTTTGGAGAAACACAGTGTCAGTGTTTGTGAGAGAGAAGGTGGAGGAGTTTCAGTTTTTTTATCCTTCCAAGGATATTGAAGGAAACATAAAAATCTGGCCCTTTTTTAGAGCGGTGGCGTGGATTTCCAAATTATTCTGTGTATTTTATTTATGTGTCATTTTCTGTGAAAAGCCTTTTGTCTTTATCTTAATAGCATATAAGATATTGCAACAGCAGATGCCAAATCAATCACCATTTAGTTTTATCACTGAATAATATTATTTATAATGAAAACTATCGATAATCGTTCTACATAACATACACATATTGCTTGCATCAAATAATAAAGCGACACATATATGTTACGTAAAGTGACTATCGATAGTTTTCACTATAAATAGCATTACTCCTCACCACGAGAAGATAAATTTTGTTTGTCTTCTATTGCATTTCATTTAATTATCCAATAATATTCTCGTTTTCAGGTTTCTAAGCATATTTATTAATTTTTAGGAGAAATTTATTTGGTCGAAAATAATTAATTCTATTGAATAGGTCCGACTCTTCCGCGGTTACGTCTTTTGAATTTTATGGCCATTGGCCATTGAATAGACATCAAATTATTTGCAGGTTGCTTTTTGGTCTTATTGAATTTTACTACAGTCCCTTTCAAATTCAATATGATCTAGTAATGTTATTCAGCCTCACCAGTTTATGTGACAATGAGTTTACTCACATTGTCCAATTAAGTTATAATGTATTTTTATGCATTTAAATATGTGATAGTGATCACACTGCTTTATAGATTGATGCTAATCACAAATGGAGCTGAATAAATTTTTTTTATACTAGAAGTACGTAACATGTGAAGTTTAATCTCTCATTAGACAGAGGTCTTAGGTTTGAATCATGAGGACGCGATAGAAAGCCATGAGAGAGTAAGTGCGCATAGGCTCATCCAAAGCGGACAGTACTTGTGATATAACGGCTTGAACATAGAGGTCAAGTTGTTACAAAAAATGCGCTTAAGTTGAATCCTGGTACCAATTTGTAACGACTCGACCTCTATGTTCAAACCGTTATATCATACGTACTGTTCACTTTGGGTGGGCATCTACCCACTTAACCCCTCATGGATTTCTGTAACATCTCCCAAATATTCGAGCCCAAGATTTCTGCCTAATGAGAGATTTAAGTTGAATTTTAGTACCACCCAAAGCGGACAATACGTATGATATAAAGGCTTGAGCATAGAGGTCGAGTCGTTACAGGAGTCATATGCATATTGCATCTATTCTATTTCCACAATGAACAATCTTTCTAATCGAGCAATCTTGCTATACATGTATTTTTCGGTATGCTTTCTATATTCCTTTGATTGTGCCACCTCCATATTGTTGTAATTGCATGCCTTTTTATCGACTCTTGATAGCATTTCATTAATTTCAATCCATTTTGCAACTATGTCGAGAAGATATTTAATTGACGTCAATTCCTTTTCTATTCATTAGTCTATAACACATACTTTGTACGTAATTTTGTAACATCGACGATAGTCTTTACTTAAACAATTATAGTTCCGCTCAAAATATAAAAATCTAACACTTAAATATATGGTGCAATATATAATTTTCCAATATAAAAGAAAAACCTTGTATACCCTTAAGCTTTTTTTTTTTTTCTAGAAGTAAATAATAATTAACAATGTTACTCATAGTTAATTATAATGTTATTTTCTTTCAAAATGATTAGAAAGTAACTTGATTAAGTAAAAGAAAAATTAAATAGTTAAAAATATTTTTACCTAAGCACAACATGCTCTAAGCATAAGATATTTGGCCAGCAAAATATGTTAAGAGAAAACACTAATTTACTGTTTGTTACCAATTAACAATTGTTTGTTTTGAAAAATAAGGGAGAAGTTAAAGAAAATAAGGGCATATTTTCAAGTCATTTTCTGTTTTTGATTTTTCAAAATAGTGAAAACGCGTTTTTTTTCCTATTTTCGAAAATGCGTTTTTGAAAACAAGTTAAAAATTTACAAAGAAAACTGAAAACAACAAATTAGTAGTTTTGGGTATTTTCAGTTATAATCAAGCCCAAATTTTCAAAAAGCGTTTTGGGTGTTTTCAAAACACCAAAAAGAACACATTTTCAACAATCTCAAAATGAACACTCAAAATACAAAACTCAAAATGAATTCAAAAATCAAAACACAAAATTGAAATACAAAAAGAACAACCCCTAAGCATCCGGCAGCTTAATCACAATCAAAAGAAATGAAAAGTCAATTATCCCATCAAAAATGGCATCATAAAATCAAATCAATCAAATATAATAGTAATCAATTCCATTTTCTCTTCTTATGGTNAATGAACACTCAAAATACAAAACTCAAAATGAATTCAAAAATCAAAACACAAAATTGAAATACAAAAAGAACAACCCCTAAGCATCCGGCAGCTTAATCACAATCAAAAGAAATGAAAAGTCAATTATCCCATCAAAAATGGCATCATAAAATCAAATCAATCAAATATAATAGTAATCAATTCCATTTTCTCTTCTTATGGTTATCCTTATCTTCAATAGTTAATAGCATGCCTAATAATTGAATTCAAACCCTCCAATCCTCTATTGACGTTTTTGGAAAAGGCTCAATAGCACGAAACGTCCCTACGTTTTATTTTTTTGCATTTTCGTCC